>JASDQU010681254.1:6838-46765 GCA_032191745.1 Picea mariana
TGATCGCGAAAGGAGATGAAGTGTTACCCGTTGTGGATGCAGGTTCAACAGTGACAACAATCCTAGATTGGGATAAGTGGGAGAACAAATCCAAGGTATTGTTGAGAATGTATGTTAAAGATAGCATAATTTCGCATATTAGAGATGATAAGACTTCTAGTGAAACCTGGAAAGTACTTAAAGATCTGTATCGGACTAATAATACAAATCGCATTCTTTTCCTAAAGAGTAAATTGATAAGTATTAAAATGGATATAAATGAGATTGTTAGTACTTTTCATGGGCGAATTAAATAAATGAAAGATAAATTGGGAGATATAGGAAAAAAAGTGTCAAACACTGATCTTGTCACAATTGCCCTAAATGGAATGCTAGAAGACTATCAAATGTTTATAACATGCCTTGCAGCGAGGGAGAAAGCTCCTACTTTTGAGGAACTGATAGGTATATTATTGCAAGAGGAAGAGAGGCACACGAATTTGAAGCCTCGAAATTCAGACTTAGCACTATGGACAAAGAAGAGATTCCCTAAAGGGAAACCATGAGAAGGAGGCAAAAGAGGAAGTTTATTTCAGAGGAAGTCATTTCCAAAGCCAAATCAAGGTATGCCATCGAATAGAAATGAATCTAAGTGCTTCTATTGTGGTAGGACTAGGAATCTTGCCAAATAATGTTATAAGAAGAAAAATGATGATGAGGCTAGGCATAAAAATAGAAAACATTTAGGACATTTTGTAGAAGAAAACCCGAATATTGATCCAAAAGATCTCAAATAGTTTGTGTCTAATGCTGCACTGTCTACTGAAATTGATGATGCTAATGCATGGTTTGTTGATTATGGAGCTTCAATTCACATGACATGTAACAAGAATTGGTATATAAACTTTAAAGAAACACATAATGGTGCCCATATTTATCTTGTAGATGATCGCTCTTATCAAATCAAGGGATATGGAGATATTCCAGTAACACTTTCGAATGGTACTATCAGACACATTCGCAATGTTGTGTATGTCCCTGTGATAAAGAAAAACTTGATTTTTGTGTCCACCATTACAGATCAGAATTTGAAGGTCGAATTCTTCAAGACACGTTGTATAGTGAAGGACTTGCAGGATCATTACAGTATTGTTTCCTCAGGAGTCAGAGTTGGAGGTCTGTACAAATTTGATGTCACCAGTAAGAATCATCAAGCATTGACTTCTGAAACTATGCCTACATAAACTCTTTGGCACCAAAGGTATGGTCACATTAATTATCATGATTTGTTGTTATTACAAAAACAAATTATGGTTGAAGGACTCCCTATGTTGAAGAATGAGTATGCTTCTTGTGAAGGTTGTGCATTAGGAAAGATGCACAGAGATGAATTACCCTCTAATCCTGATAGGAGAAAAAGAGATCTATTAGAACTTGTGCACACTGATGTTTGTGGACCAATGCAGACAAGGTCACTAGGAGGTGCTTATTATTTTTTGTTGTTTATTGATGACTACACAAGATACACATGGGTTTATTTCCTTAGGAAAAATAGTGATGTTCTTGAATACTTCAAGGAATTTAAAAACGTGGTGGAGAAACAAACAAGATAACCCATCAAAAACGTCCGCTCAGATCAAGGGGGAGAGTACAAATTGGAGAAATTCATCAAGGATTGCAAATATCATGGAATGGTACAACAATTTATAGTACCCTACACTCCACAGCAGAACATAGTTGCAGAAAGGAAAAACAGAACTCTGGTGGAGTGTGCACGAAGTATGATGAAAGGTAAAAATCTCTCAAATTCTTTTTGGGTTGAGGCCATTAGCACTGTTATTTATTTAAAGAATAGAAGTCCAACAAGGTGTCTTGATCATAAAACTCCTTTCGAAGCCTTGTATGATTCTAAACTAGCAATTAATAATTTGAAGATATTTGGTTGTAAGGCCCTTGCACATATTCCAAAGGAGAACAGGAAGAATCTTGATGCTAAAGCTATCAAATGTATTTTTATAAGGTATTGTTCAGAATTTAAAGCATATAAACTATTTGATCCATCTACTCAAAAAGTTTTTGCAAGTAGAGATGTATTTTTCCATGAACAGGAAGAAGGAAACAATGAAGACAATAGTCATGAAGGATGGCAGGTGATTCTTGAAGATGAGGAGGTCAAAGAAGAGAAGCAACAACAGGAAAAGGACTCTAGTGACATGGATACATCCAACAGTGAAGAAGAATCTTCACAAAACAGAGAAGAAGTCACCAGCCAATTGAGAAGATCTTCACGACAAGTTCCTCCACCTGAAAAGTATAAATATTATGCCTTGATGAGTAATATTTCAAATGTCATAGAACCCATGAGTTTTAATGAAGCTAATGAACATGAAGAGTGGAGAAAAACAATGGAGGAAGAATATGACTCTAGAATGAAAAACAAAACTTGGGAATTGACTAAATTGCCTAAAGATAAAAAGCCTATAGGATGTAAATGGATATACAAACTTAAACTCAAAGCATATGGTAATATAGATAAATATAAAGCCAGATTGGTGGAAAAAGGGTATTCACAGAAAGAGGGCATTAATTATGCAGAAACATTTGCACCAGTAGCTAAATTAAAAACTATAAGAATGTTAATTGCACTAGCTACAAAATACCATTGGAAGCTTCAGCAATTAGATGTAAAGTCTGCTTTTCTAAATGGTGAGTTAAAGGAGGAGGTTTACCTTACTCAACCAGAGGGGTTTGTGAAAAGTGGTCAAGAACATTTAGTGTGTAAATTAAAGAAAGCATTGTATGGACTGAAACAAGCACCTAGTTCATGGTATAAGAAGATAGATTCATTTTTTCTTCAGTAGGGTTTTATGAGGAGCAAAAGTGATCCAAATCTTTATACCAAATTTGGTGAAAAAGGGCATGTTGTATTGATTTCCTTATATGTTGATGATTTAATTATTATAGGAAATTCAGAAAAATTGATTAGTGGAATTAAGAAGCAAATGTCACAGGTATTTGAAATGAAAGATCTTAGAGAGTTACATTATTGTCTCGGTCTTGAAGTCTGGAGAAATGTTGGTCAAGCCTTTGTGTCTCAAGGTAAATATGTCATATAATTACTTAAGAAGTTTAAAATGGATCAATGTAAAGTTTCTTATGTTCCAATGAAGCGGAACCCAAAAATTTACCGCGATGACGGTTTGAAGGAGGTAAATGATACAGTGTATAGACAAATAGTGGGAAGCTTGAACTATATCACTACAACCAAACCTGACATAGCATGCTTTGTTAGTGTGTTAAGTCAGTTTATGGATAAACCTCTAGAAATCCATTGGAATGCAGCAAAATGGGTACTCAGGTATCTCAAAGGCACAATTGATTGTGATATTAAATATACCAATTCATTTTATGTTGATCTGACATGTTACTCAGATTCAAAATGGGTTGGCAATCCGGATGATCGGAGGATGATCGGAGATCTACTACAGGTTATGCCTTTGGCATTGGATCCGAGATTGTTTCACGCAGAAGAAGTAAAAATAAACCTACTATATCTTTGTGTTATCGGGCTAATTGTTAAGTGCTAACTCAAATCAATCCCCCTAGCTTCACTACGAAACTAGAACAAAACAAGACAATACACTACTCTTTCCTTAGATTTCAATTATCAAATGAGAAATGGATCTAGAACATACCTTTTAAATATTGAAGATTTGACTTCGCCAATGCAATCCAAGCTCTGTCACGAGGCTTATGGAGAAATATCTGCAAAGGAAAACAAGCCAATGAAGATGAGAATAACATACTCTATTTGATATGAAACTATGTACGTGATCAAGGAATCATACAATATGAACAAATAACATTCATATAGGAAAGAAAAGTATATATGTATTAAAGAATGCGGAAGAAAGATACAACTAGATGCCTTGATGTTGTCAGGTTCCTTACAACAGTTCCTTGCTTCCCACACACTTCTAATCCACGGATTTTGAGACAGTAGATCTTATAGCTACTCACAATCTATCTTGACAAATCAAATCTCAAAGCCAATATACAAGCTCCAAAGAATCCAAGCTACAAAACCCAAGCTATTTCCAACCCAATCAATCTTAATCCCAAGCCAAGCTAACTTTCTCCATGAGAGCTCCTCTCCTTTTATAAGATGTAAAGGATAAGCTGAGGAGGTTAGGATGATCCCACTAAATCATAAAAGCGAGTAAGATCCAAACTGTTCGGAGGCCACCTCATCATAGAAGCTTCTCCTTCTAGAAGCATCGAGAAGATGCTCGTTTTTCCCACATACAGGAATCGCCACACCCTAGCTATAGTGTAGCCTGTGGAAACTCCATAGTCTAGCTTTAGAGCAGGGTGCGGAAATCAGGCATCGCCGCACCCTGCATATAGTGCAGCCTGCGACTATCTTCCTTAATAGGGTTTTTACAAAGGAAAATACAACTTCTTCTCTCAAGCAAAGTTCTTCTCCCTTATTTCTTCAGGAATTCAGGCCACTAATCCTTCTAAAGACAAATGATAGGTTTACATCATTATCGATCTTAAGGGTGATGAAAATAATGTGTAACAGAGAGCCCCCCAAAGTATGAAGTTAGAACATAGTGATAGCTGAAATACTTTGTCGAGTGTGTGTAGGGAACAAGGAACGCGTCAGTCGGAAACCTGCCAACAAACAAGGAAACACAGTATAATAATATATCATCACTGGGATAGGAATTCCCATACTCATAATACAATTGACTTAAAGAATAAATGTCGACATGCAAATATCCATGTCAAGTAATACAGGTCACGGCCACCAAACATACACTGTGGATCCATGCCATTATGACTCAAATCTGAACATAGCCACCAAAAAATACACTATGGATCTATGTATTAAAGACTAAAAATAGCCACGAGACATACACTGTGGATCTACGCAACAGTACAAATTGAATATACTCCAATGCAACCTAAATCTGTCAGAAAATATGCAAGGTGTTCATCTCCACCACTCTATAGTACTAACCTAACCATGTGAATACATGTGTTGAAGTCGAACATGGTAGAAACCACTTTATTACCGATCATTAGTGTATACCGTTAAAAATTCTAAGGGAAATCACCATTAATGTCAATGACTCCCAAGGTACACTAGTACAATCCAACGGGTGTGAATTTATGAGCTAAGGTCAAACACTCGGCGGAATCTCCTGATCAACGGTCAATAATGAAAACCCACTGTCGAAAGCGAGGAAACCTGCCATTGAGGCATGCAAGTTCCAAGGTTCCAATTAGTTTCTAAGGATAATTCCTGGATAATGAGTTGAAGTCGACAGGAAAAGACTCGTCAAAGGAGGGCCTTAATGTATTCCCCCATCAATGACACGAAACAGGTAACAAGATTTGAAGTAGATTAGAGTAACAAGTGATTCAATACTGACTCAGGGTGGTCGATGAAATAGAAGGCTTAAGGATTACAGAAATGGCCGACGCAATAGAAGGCTTAAGGATTACAGAAATGCCTGATGCAATAGAAGGCTTTCCGGGTTGAACTTCTCTTTGAACATATTGACGACACGAAAGTTGTCTTGGAAACATTGACTCAACAACAGGGATCATATACCAATTTGTAATCTTATAAAGGAGTATGATCAATAGACAAGCGAATTTTCCAACCTAGACACAAAGCGAGTGAAAGGGTGTCATGTTCAAAAGCGACTCTTCCATAGAATACATGTTTAGACACATTTCTTTCCAAATCCCCCCCCCCCACCATTTCTAGTGAGTACCTCTTTATTTTTACACAAGCTTGAGGAGGAAAACATATGCTTGAAAATGTAAGCTCATCCTTCGGATGAGTCCCTCGAAGTATGTTTAACGAACCCTAGGAAGGAATTGTTCAGTGCCATATGGGCCTTTCGATGTTTGTTTTACGAGTCCAAAGAAAATAAACTCAGGGATTTTTCATGTTTAGAGAGTCTGAAAAACACTTAAACAGAACTCTATAAGTTCCATTTTCGTAAGTTAGTCTGACAAGACCGAAAAAGAGATAAACTACCGCTCAATAGACACGCTTTCTAATACTTTAACAAGTGTGAAAAGAATAATATCGCTCGACAATCTTTTCAAGTTTAGAGAGTCTGAAAAGAGCTTAAAGGGAACTCCAGGGGGTTCATTTTTAGTATAACCTTTACAAGTCCAAAAAAGTGATAAAAATATACTCGGTTACATTCTCAGATATTTACGAGCATGAGAAAGAACAAAGACTAAGCTCAGGATTGTTTTCATTTTTACGCAAGCTTAAAACAAAACAAAACTCTACTTGGGATAGATTTTATTTTTACACAAGCTTAAAACTAGCCAAAACTATGCTTGACCCTGGTTTCATTTTTACACAAAATTGAACCAGAGGAAACTACGCTTGAGGTAGGTGGTTTCATTTTTACACAAGATTGAACCATATAAAACTATGCTTGAACTTCCCAACACATAACGCAGTGATGGTTGGTACTCAGCCCCTGACTTAATAAACTAGCGGCATAACTTCAGCATGAATTCTAGAGGCTGAAAGCATTTCCCCCCAAGCTTTGATTCATCCAACAACACAGGCGAATGAAAAGAAGATTCAAATACTATACTTAATGAAGTACTCAACTCAAACCGAGAGGGGGAAGTTGTTTCATTTTTTAATGATCTTGACGTAGGAGAAGAACTATACTCATGACTCTAGGTTCAATCCATAGACCTCTATTTCATTTTTTTAATGAGCTTGACACAGAAATGGAAACTATGCTCGCAAGATTTGTTTCATTTTTTAACGAGGTTTCTACAAAGACATGAAAACTATCCTCGTAACTTGTTTCATTTTTTAATGAGCTTGAAATCAGAAAACTATGCTCAATGTTGGTTTCATTTTTTAATGAGCTTGAAATCAGAAAACCATGCTCAAGGCTGGTCTCCTTTATCATGTCTTCCAAGAGGACAGTGCTCTGGAAGGACACTGTGTCAAGGGAAAAAACTCGGTCATAGACTCCAAGAGATCTTCACTTGATGGAAGAAACACACTCTGGAAGGAACAAATGTCGAGGGTCGCGATGGGGGTAAGGAGATCAAAATCTAAAAACCCTATCAAAGAGATCACCATGTCAACTACCGGATCCAAATCATAAGAGAGTGAGTTTATAGTGAGAGGCTCATCGACATCGGAAGTTGAAGGCATGGGAGACAACGCCACATAATTGACCTGTGGCAGGGATGATATTGTCTGTATATAAGAACCATTTAGGGATTTCATTGAGTTGATGGTCAAGTTAGGGCCAACAAACGAAAGTTTATCAATAGTCACCATTCTTCCATCGTGCGGGAAATATATCACACGAAAAAGAGTGGACACAATATCTTTCATGGCATATACATAATATTTCCCAAGGAGTAAATTGAAATCCAAGGGGACTTGGACTACCATGACATCAACAAAGACAGTTTTCCTTCCCAAAGTTATAGGAAACTAAGGAAGGATCCATAAAGGGTGACTGGTTCTTCTATTAAAATTGAACAAAGTCTGGGTAACTGGCACAAGTTGAGGATAACCCAAATCTTTCCAAGCAATAGAGGACAAAATACTAACGGACAAACCTTCGTCTATCAGCATCTGAGGAACGTCCCAACTACAAACTTGTATTGTAATCTTGAAAGGAATGTGAGAGGGAATACGAGGTCCAGTTATCACACCCCAATTAAAAAGGATGACCTCATTACTTAGAGGGGGTTCTACAGGAGAAGGAGGAAATCCTCCTAGCACGGTAGATTTTGTATCAACAAGAAAAACATGGGCAGCATCGGGGTTACTCTCTAGCGGGACAGCAGGATCAACCAATGAAGAGATCAGATCAACCACTTGGGTTTCATTCTCCAAGGGGAGAATGGGGTCGACGGATGGAAACAAATCGATCGCTTGGGTGACACTCTCTAAAGGGAGAGTGGGATCGACCAAGGATGGGATGGGATCAACCACTTTGTCAACTGGTGCAGCTAAGGATGTGACCAGATTGACTACATGATCAACTGGACTGACCGATGAAGGGAGCAGATTGATCATTCCATCAACTACAGGTGGGTCAAGAGTAAGCTTGTGACAAGAAACTGGAAGTTGAGGCTGGGAAATAGTCATGTCTTCCAGTAATTTTGAGGTTTCGTCCATACAAGGGAAAAGGTGAGTTAGATGAATCCCCTTGCATAACATACANTTGACGGGATGTCGTCAGCATGTTGTTCAGAGGCTAACAACATGGGTTGGCGAGGGTGCGTAGACCATGCTTCTATAACCTTAGATAGACCAGGGAAATCCTTAAGAAGGTGGCCACCCTTACAAAGCCTACAAGGGTACTTGGGATTACGGTTTGTTTGGGTGATCTTGGCATCATCAACACTCCCGGCATGATTATTAGTAACTGGTTTCTTTCCAACATGTCCGACAATGGTTGGAAGTTTGGACCCTTGCTTATTTTTCTTCTTCTTATTCTTCTTTTTTTTCTTCTTCTTCTTATCCATCGGGTTACTAGCTGTAGATCTTTCACTCGATGAAGGAGATGAAACGAAAGAAGACCTTGCAAGTGAAGAAGGCGAAGAATATCTTACTGGTTAAGATGGTGAAGGATCAAAATGAGGTTGATGCTCTTGGGGGAAAGTGTTTACAATAGAAGCACTAGCTGCATTCGGGATCACCTGAGTGGAAAATAACCATACTGGTAATCCAATTGTGAGACCTGGAAGGCTCAAAGTAGCGATGTGAGGAGGACCAATGTTTCTATAAGAAGGAAAAACAAAAGGTTCCCCTGGTGAAGGAATTGACGCCATTAAATAAGTATCCAACCTAGAGTCTACTAGGGAAAACAAACAACACACGCTAAAAATCTAGGAAGCAAACAAAACCTTCTTACAATGAACACACTAGTTGGTGATGAAATCTAACGTCGCAGGAACAATTTAATAAGGAGATGATATAGAGTGGGTGGAAAAGTTACGTTGACGACCTGCTTAATAGAATTACACCCTAGTGCAAGCTCCCACACATAATCATGGGTATACCCTCCAAGGAGCTCGAGTGAGTTTGGCCAACGTCGATTCCAGGTACCATGAATACTTGCCCCTCTACAGTCACCTCGTGTAAAGACCCTAAAGAGATAGGCCGCTAAGGTTACCAATTACTACAATGATGCTTGGGTAAACAGTTGATCGTTCGATCCATGCGCAAAGGCAGGGTATCTAGCCCAAAATCAATTTGAAAGGCTTCCACTCATCATTGTGGGTATACCTTCAAGCGACCCCCATAATATGCGCAATCTCTACACCAAGACCAACAAAGCAGGGTGAGTAACTCTGTTAGTCCCAATGCGACCTCGTGATTGACCCTTGTGTTAGAAGGGATTCCCAGGACAAAATGTAATAAGTGGATTTCACCTCTCCCTAACTCAAGATTCTATGTTTGTTTGCAACTTTGAAAAGTTATCTTTCACACCTATTCCAAAGCCCTATAACTAATCTAATGTAGGTTTGCTACCAGAAAAATATATAAAAATGTCTAATAGATTTTTATAAGCGCTTTATTTTAAGGTTGTTTTTACTCAAGAGGAAAATGGCGTGGACTAAATGATGTTTTGATCGACTCTAAACAATGCAAAGAAATGAGAATGCAAATATTTCACTTCGATGAAAGTTATATTACGAGAAGGAGAAAACGTTTATCATTCCCATATGCACAATGTCCCAAAATTTTATTAAACTCATTAATATTAAGAACTTTAATAAATGAGCCAAAGAGACTGTACACCAATACACAATTCTTGGTCCCCCCCCGTCCATGAGGGGGATTTTTTTTAAGATTTCAAGATAAAAAAATGCCAAAAACCATGCAATTTTGCTACTCCAAATGAAAGGATGCCCCCAATCAAATGCAACAAAAGAAATAATATTTTTTGTTTTCAAAGATAGCTAGAATAAATAGCAAATCACTTCAAAACAAACACAACCCAAACAAAGTTTCTCTTTTAGCACGAGTTATTTAGAAAAAAGAAGTGTTCTTTTCACTAAAAAATTCTAAAGAAAAACAACGTTTTGTAACTAAAAGACACTCAAAGCAAGAGATCAAATATTTCAAAAGAAAACAAGCTAAAACAAAGAAAAGATGGCTAAAAGCATATTGAAAGTTGTCAAGCAGACTGTAAACAGACTATAATCAAACCCAAAAATTCACCCCAAAATCTATATCATAGATCTGAGAAAGAAAAACCAACAAAAATCATTTTTTCACAATCGTCACAGCCTATCATACTAACATAGTGTGACGATCCCAGGTCGCCGCAGGCTAGACAACAAATGCAATGTGAAAATGTTGCACTGTGTCAAATGGTAGGGTGTGGCGATCAAATGAAAAATGGAAAAAATAACAAACATCAAGGTTTTTCCAGTGAAGTTTAATAGTCAGAGAGTCAATTTGGATCTCCCAGTGACTCAAAAAATAGAACCCAGACAATCAAAGAAAGAAAGCAAGACAAACTAGGAAAACAATATGTTCCCCAGTATGGTCGCCAATTTTGTTATCAGGCTAATTTTTAAGTGCGGACACAAATCAATCCCCCTAGATTCACTATGAAACTAGAACAAAATAAGACAGTACACTACTCTTTCCTTAGATTTCAATTATCAAATGAGAAATGGATGTAGAACATACCTTTTAAATATCGAAGATCTGACTTCACCAATGCAATCCAAGCTCCGTCACGAGCCTTATGGATAAATATCTGCAAAGGAACACAAGCCAACGAAGACGAGAATAACAAAGTCTATTTGATATGAAACTATGTACATGATCAAGGAATCATACAATATGAACAAATAACATTCATATAGGAAAGAAAAGTATATATGTATTAAAGAATGCGGAAGAAAGATACAACCAGATGCCTTGATGTTGTCAAGTTCCTTCCAATAGTTCCTTGCTTCCCACACACTTCTAATCCATGAATTCTGAGACTGTAGATCTGATAGCTACTCACAATATATCTTGACAAAGCAAAGCTCAAAGCCAATATACAAGCTCCAAAGAATCCAAGATACAAAACCCAAGCTATTTCCAACCCAATCAAGCTTAATCCCAAGCCAAGCTAACTTTCTCCATGAGAGCTCCTCTCCTTTTATAAGTTGAAGAGGATAAGGTGAGGAGGTTAGGATGATCCCACTAAATCATGAAAGCAAGTAAGATCCAAACTGTTCGGAGGCCACCTCACCATAGAATCTTCTCCTTCTAGAAGCATCAAGAAGATGTTCAATTTTCCCACATACAGGAATCGTCACACCCTAGCTATAGTGCAGCCTACAGAAACTCCATAGTCTAGCTTTAGAGCAGGGTGTGGAAATCAAGCATCACCACACCCTGCGTATAGTGCGGCCTATGGCGATCTTCCTTAATAGGGTTTTACAAAGGAAAATACAACTTCTTCTCTCAAACAAAGTTCTTCTCCCTTCTTTCTTCAGAAATTCGGGCCACTGATCCTTCTAAAGACAAAGTATAGGTTTACATCATTAACGGTCATAAGGGTGATGAAAATAATGTGTAACACTTTGTCATCCACTTAGGCATACTATAAAGCATTGTGTGCAACAACTTGTGAAGTTGTCTGGCTAAGAAGAATACTTCAAGATGTTGGAGGAGAACAAAGGAAAGCTACAATAATCAAATGTGATAACCAGAGCTCAAACAAGTTGGAAAATAATCTGGTTTATCATTCAAGGACAAAGCATGTTGATACTCAATTCCATTTCATTCGAGAAAAGATGTAGTCTAATGACATTGCTTTAATGTATTGTAATACTAGTGAAAATGTTGCTAATATTTTCACTAAGCCTCTTGGGAAGATAAAATTTGAACTGTTTAGAGAGATGTTAAGTGTGGATGTCAATCATTTCTCCATTAAAGGGGAGACTTAGAAATAATGGAGATTAGTTGAGGTTGGCTCCAACCGTTTTAAACCGGTTCAAACTGAATGTCGTCATCATCATCATCATCATCATCATCATCATCATATATATATATCATTGATTATTTGAATGAAGCTTGGCTTTGCTTCCCCGACCTCCAGGTGCTGTGAGCAGTTTTACATTCTCTCGGTTCTTAAGTGTTATTAAGTTATGGTTTATTTAGATCAATATTGATTTATTAAAATTTAATAAAGGAATGTTAACCTTTTGTTGTATTTACAATAGAGTAACTTACAAATAAAATTGTTGAATTTACTTTATCTTTATTATTTTAACTATCTTGGTTAAGTAATTCATTGAATGAATATGAGGTTTTGGGATGTGGCATTTTCATAAAAAAATTAGGAAATTTATAAATTTTTATAATAAATAATTTTTAAAATTCATATATGAGGTTAATTCTAAATGTTATTTGATAATATTTATAAATTTATTATTGATTTCTTATTCAAATGTACAATGTACACATACATACATGAGTAGAGTCACTTCTTTTTGTCCAAAAATACCTGAATTTACATTAAAAGTAATCATTATAATATTAATTATTTAATTAATAATTAATGACATTGTAGTATACACAAGATATATTACAAGTCGTCCCTCCTAAAAATGAGATTCATCCTCTAAGCATATAATTGTTTCCGGGTCATTAGGTACTCTACAAAATAGCTTGCAGATCCTTGAAATGTTGTCTTTCCTATATTAAAGTAGTTCATTTTGCACAATCTTCAATAACTTTTGGATTGAGTGTAAATAATGGGCACTTATGTCCTTAAGTTTGAAAATTTATTTCACCTTCAACAAATAACATTATCCTCAAACTTTATCATAACCCAAGAGAGGCAATCTTCAAATGTGAGACATCTATGTGAAACCAAACAATCAACAACAAACTTCAGAAGTTGTTGGGCCTGACCATCCTTGTAGACATGATTGATGCAACATATTATTCTAAATTGGAAAGAAAAGTATTTTCTTCAGTTGGAGTCTTGTCTATGAGACCTTCAAATTTAGACCTTGCCCATGTGAGACAGTGGTGAATAATATGTGGAAATGAGTGAAGCGTACACATGGGTGCCTTCTTTTCAGGGGGATCTTTTGATGTTGCATAGTTCTCAGTGAGGTGAGGGATAGCCATTTCGGTGTTGCACTTGTTTCCCAAAGTTCCAGATTCTATCAATGGCTTCTTGATATAAACACACCTTGAATATACATACATCCTGGCATTGACATTGTCCAAAGAATTTAAAACAATATCAACCTTGTTTTTCTAGAAGGAATCACCAAATACATGTTGGGTGTCTAGGATCACAAGATATTGAATTGCTTCAACCTGTAAACATGGGTTGATAGCAGCGGCTATTGGTGCTGCCACTTTTGACTTTTCCTGCCAAATATTGCAATCCCAAGAGAGGAATTGTTTGTTAATATTACTCTTCTCAATAACATCATCATCCATTGTAGTCATCTTTCCCTGGCTCCCAAAGGAGGCTCCTATGAGGGATAAGTTCTTTATAAGTTCACATACCAGAGCACCATCCCCCACGAGAAACACTTTCACATCTTCCAACTTTTTATGCGTCTCTTTTCCAAATATAGATATTTGGGCATCGCAACGAAAATTTAGAGGCCTCACATCCTCTGGCCCAAGGGGTTCTACAGGAATATATTACAATGAATCGAAATAGAAGAATTGGAAAAGTGGATGAAACTTGCTAGAACAGACTTTCATGATTACCTTCCCAATGATTCCACCAAACATAGCTACCATGGGATTCAACATTGCATGAGAACCACGTGAAAAATGCTTGAACAAATTTATATTTTCATCAATGGCATTGACATCCAACCTAATCAGGAAATTGTCACTATCATTTAAATCCTTTGCCACATCAATAAATCTACTGACATCTTCCTCCAAAGCAGCACGAGGGAAACACCCAAATTGATGAACAAATTTATCTAGTGCTCGGAAATCCATGTGTAAAATTGTAGGTTGATCAAACTTGTATGTATCATTGAGAAGAAACTAGTCGGGATTTTCAAGTGCTTTCTTCAGTGGATTAAAATTTAAGATATTCGATTTCTTAACCTGAGTGACTATGCTACCCATCACATAACATCCAAAATTACTAGTGTCTTTCTGTAGGTAGAAAGAATATGGTCTAATATTCATTACTTTTCTTGGCTTTCCATCATTGATCTCACTCATACCTTCAACTTCAAAGAAAACAAAAAAATCCCCATCCTCGAATTGGAGCCTCCCATCATCATCTGTGATAAATTTTCCATCTAGACACATCTGGTATCCCATTCAAAAGATTTAAAATTTTGTGTTGCCTCTTTATCATCAATTAAAACAACCTCACACACTTCTCATCTTTCCTTTAGCTCCTTGTATACTCGAATAAGCTTCAGAGTGAACTGAAATAAGAATCGTAGTATTAATTGATAAATAAAAATAAAGCAACTGTCTTGCCCACAAGTTCAAAAACTGGGACTGGAATCTCTACATGTATAACACTATCCCCATATCAAACTCTATCACAAAATCACCTTCATCAGAAACCAAGAGGGACTCCAGGGTTTGTGCTCGTAGTATTGTTTTCTCTTCAGCTTCAATCTTTGTAATATACCTTGTGTATATTAGAAATTCATTAATTATTAATTAAATCATTAATGTAATAATTATTAATTTTAATGTAAAAAGTCACGTCTTTTTAGACGTGACTCTACTCATGTACGTTTATCTATACACATTGTTGTACATTTGAATAAGCATCAAATAATAAATTTATTAAATATTAAATATATATTTTATATATATCAAGTATTGAGCTTCCAAGTGGTATCAGAGAGAAAATCTTAGCAAAAGCCAAAAGCACATGCATTCAATATGGAAAATATCATTCTTAAAAACATGACAATTATGGAAAATATGAGCAACACTCTTGAGGAAATAAAGAATTATGTGAACGAAATAATGGAAGAACTAATAGAGAAGGAAATATTGGTATACTTGGAGGAGGGTTTCCACCAAAACCAAATCGTGTTTCAAGAAGGAAATCAGAAGAATCCCTTCATCACCAAGTCAAACCTTGAAGGTGAGGGGCAATTCACACCAGCATTTGGACAGTCAACACCGACCCAATCATCATTTTGACAATCACCACAATCACAATCTAGTCTCTGAAACAAACAAGAATAAAAAGACACATAATGGTTGAACTAGATGAGCATGAATAGGTTGTCACCTTTGTGAATGAATCCCACAATAATTTGACGTTGTTACTCTGCAATGAGGAACGAGATTTCTTAATCAGAAACAATGGAGAGAAGGTCCCAGTAACGGATCTTGTGGGGAAAATAGTGGGTATGTATTTCTCAGCGCTTTGGTGTGCTCCTTGTAAAGAGTTCACTGCACAACTTATCAATATTTATGATGAGCTCATTAGAAAAGGAGAGGCCTTTGATATTTTTTTCGTCCACCTTGACCACGCGAAAGAAAACTTCAAAAAGTATCAAGCAAGCATGCCATGTCTAGCTCTGCCATTTGGATATAGGTATCAGTGTGAATTGTCTGGACACTTTCATGTTCAGTCTATCCCAACCTTGATTGTTATAGGGCCAAATGGAAAATCGTTATAGACCAAAGCAATGGACTTGATCCGAGAACAAGAAATATGAGCTTACCCATTTACTCAGGAAATAATGAAGGAGATTGAAGATAAAGAGAAAACAATACTAGAGTGAAAACCCTGGAGTCCCTCTTGGTTTCTAATGAAGGTGATTTTTTGATAGAGTTTGGTGATGGGGATAGTGTTAGACGTGCAAATATTCCAATCCTAGTTTTTGAACTTGTGGGTGAGACAATTGCTTTGTTTTTCTTTATCGATCAATACTAGGATTCTTACTTCCAACTCACTATGAAGATTATTCAAGTATATAAGGAGATGAAGGAAAGAGGAGAAGTGTTTTAGGTTGTTTTAATCGGTGATAAATGGGAAACATAAAATTTTAAATCTTTTGAATGTGATACCAGACACTGCTTGCCATGATTGGGTTTCTCTTTACGAAATAAAACTAAGGATCTCTTTCATATTTTCCATGTTAAACACATCTCTTTCTATATGAGTGAGCTCAATGATGGCAAGCCAAGAAAAGTGATGAATGTTAGACCATATTCTTTCCACCTACAGGTGTTATCACTCTGTAATTCCCAGGCCAAGGAAGAAATTGGCAGAGGTAACTACAAAACCATTTTGGATTCAAGGATCTAGCCCTCCAAGACTTAGAGAGGGATATCTCTGTATGATTTAGCTTTGTTTGGATTAGAATGTTAGTCTAGTTAGAAACTACAATTTTGTTTGTTTGTTTTGAATTGTTTGGTTAGAACAGGAGAAAATGGGCCATTGGGAAAATGGAGTCACAGTTCAGAATTGATCAAAAACCAAGTCTTAACAGGATAATATTGCAGGGCAGGGTAGGAAAATTCACTAGATCTTCAAGATTTAATGCATGGAAAAGATGGAACAGGTAAAGAAATCCAATTAAAAACAGAGCAACTAAGAATTCTGAGTTTAATCTTCAGTGGAAAACACATAAATTATTCTAAGCAAGTTACAGAGGGTACATTTAAACCAATTATGTCCTTCTATCTCCTTAAAATAATTCATAATGTAGAAAATAGTATGGTAAACAAAAGAAAACAATTAACAAGGAGATTACGTCACCAATGAAACTGACACAAGAATCCTATAATGATGCAACTGTATTACTGAAATTTGATCCATGGAGACTCTGTGAGCTGCTTTACAAAATTAGTTTGATCCTTCAAAAGGTCCCAACTGATCCACCCTCAATACCTCGAAATTAGAAGTATTTATAAGTTATTTACAATGAACCTGTCATTAATGAGCATGATTAAATTTAGGAAAATATAAATTAATTGGATTTCATATTAAAAAAATATAGGGATCATGTAGATCTGGTCAGATTTCTGGTGTTTGATTTGATGGAGGTTGTTGACGATCTGTCTTCACTTATGTTGTGTTGTTGGTCTTTTGTTGTTGATTGTGGCCACCTCTGACAGAATCGGGCAGTGGAATATGGAGACAATTGATTTCATGCCGATATTCTCTTACCAGGTATACAGAAGGCTCTGACACCTGGTATATTTTCCTTCATGAACTCTGTTGCCATCTGTTTCACTGAGTAGATTCGCCTTCTGAAATTTTAAAAACATAGGGTTCAAGGAAGTCTTAGATTATCCCAATATGAGATAGATGTGTAAAATATGGGGGAGGTTTTTTTATATTAGCTTGTTCTAAGAAAAAACCTCTCTTGGTTTTTTAATTTCATCTCCAGCTGTATGGGATCTGGGTTTGAAAAACATGTGTCAAATAGGAAAATCCAGAATCCCAAAATATAGGGATCAAATATGCTCTCGATTATCCCAAAACATGGCACCTGTGAAAAAAATAAGAGAGGTTATTGAAGTTCAACCCGTTTTGGAGAAAAAACTCTCTCTATTTGTGAAAATACGCCTTCGTTTCCCTAGAACACACCTCAGAAGATGAATGGTTAAAACTAGATTCAGGAGTGGTTTTCGGAGGGGGGAGAGTGGATTCCAGAGGGGGGTAGGGTGGTAAGTGGTAATAGGGGGGGTCCGAAATCATGTGGTAGCGACATGTGACAGAAGTGGTTTTACTTTATGGACCCTCTTTGGTTCATTGATGTAAGGGGGGGGGGTCCGGAATATGAAAAAAGGAGTGGGTTTTAGAGTTAGGATATAATTGTTTTAGTTAGGAATTGGAATATTTGGAAGGAAAATTCAAAAGTGGAAGCATCAATAGCCATTGCAATCAACCCACGTTTGCAGGTTGAAGCAATGCAAGATCGTGTCATCCTAGATACCCAACATGTCTTTGGCAACTCCTTCTGGAACAACATGGTTGATTTTGTTTTAAATGATTTGGACAATGTCAATTCTAGGATGTATGTAGATTCAAGGTATGTTTACTTTCAGAAGATATTTCTAGAATCTAAAACTCTTGGAACCAAGTGGAACACCCAAATGTTTAGCCTTCACCTAACTGAGAACTATGGAGAATCACAAGGCCCCCCTGAAAAGAAGGCACCCATGTGTACGCTTCATTAATTTCCACATTATATTCACCATTGTCTCACATGGGCAAGGTCCAAATTTGAAGGTCTCTTAGACAAGACTCCAACTGAAGAAAATGTTTTTCTTTCCAAATCAGAAGAATGCATTGTAGTAATAAAGTATGCAAAGAATTCTCAGGTTGGACAACTTCTGAAGTCTATTGTCAATTGTTTGGTTTCACAGAGATGTCTAACATTTGAATATTGCCTCTCTTGGGATAAAATAAAGTTTGAGAATAATGATTATTTGTTGAAGGTGGAAGAAATTTTGAAATGTGAGGACATAAGTTCCCATTATTTACACTCAATCAACCAACAAAAGCTATTGGAGATTGTGAAAAATGAGCTACCCTCCTGTGTCTAGACTTGACTTCTTGAAAATGAGTATCCAGTCTTCCTTGCATTGATTAGGGAATATAGGAAAGACAACCTTTCAAGGATGTGCAAGCTCTTTTGTAGAGTACTTAATGACTTGGAAACAATATTCGTCTTTACCTATGCTTTGAGGAGGAAGCTTATTTTTAGGAGAGATGACTTGTAATATACCTTGTGTATATTACAATGTCATTAATTATTAACTAAATCATTA
The DNA here is from genome assembly GCA_032191745.1 of Picea mariana. Classification (NCBI taxonomy): domain Eukaryota; kingdom Viridiplantae; phylum Streptophyta; class Pinopsida; order Pinales; family Pinaceae; genus Picea; species Picea mariana. Next base: position 25,611 of record JASDQU010681254.1, read on the forward strand.
ATGTAATAATTATTAATTTTATTGTAAAGTCACATCTTTTTAGATGTGACTCCACTCATGTACATATTGTTGTACATTTTAATAAGCAACGAATAATAAATTTATTAAATATTAAATACATATTTTATATGTACCAAGTATTAAATTTCTAATCCCCTTCAATATTTCCGGTGTAAATGGGTTAGCTCGGATTTCATGTTCTCGGATCAAGTCCACGTCTTTTGTCTGTAACGTTTTCCCATCTTTCCCTATAACAATCAAGGTCAGAATAGAATGAACATGAACGTGTCTGGATAGTTCACACTGATTCCTATCTCCAAATGGCAGATACATCCATGGCATGCTTGCATGATGCTTTTTGTAATGTCCCGCACCTCTTGATTAAGAGGCTATGAGAGACTTAGTAGTCTAGTTGTCCCCACTAGATGATAGTCTCATGCGTCATGGGGACCAAGACATCCCAAAGCACTTACCTAAGCATAATGTTATAATTTTAAGTTGACTTTGGGAGAAAAGGTAAAAGGAATCAAAGAAAAGAACATATGTGGAAAAGCAAGGAGTTAACCCCAAGAGATGGTCAACTAACTCAACATATATTTGGATCATGGTATAAAGGAAAAATGAGGGTGCATATCTCACTCATTCTAGATTATTATTACTTTTTCATTTGGGCTCTTGAGCACAAATCAGTTTTGAGGGTTTTGAGATTACAAACCCTAGAGATCAATTCGGTGGTGAAAGATTCCACCTATCTTGATCCAAGCTTGGTCCTAGGGGTGCAATACTCCTCCCACACCATTCTAAAATAGGTACATGTTCCATATATCATCAAAGTAAGAGACAATGTGCAACCTAAGGGGGTTTCTAGGAGGAGGGTGCACCATCCAAAGGAGAATAGTTCGATCTAGGAAGATGAGAAGGATTTTAGGCATAAAGACTTATGGGATTTTTCTATATGTCCTAGGGCATCATTTCTAACCTATTTTGGAGGAGGTTTAGTTGTCATGTGATTTATCAGAGATTGGCACAGTTTGGAGAGAAGGAGGGAGCATTGCAGAAAGGGGTTTCATCCATTTGGAGGGTCAGAATTTATTATTCATCTTGAGACTCCACCAGGGGGTTTGTCTTGCCCCAATTTACTATTCCAGCCATTTTGGTAGGATTTAGAGGTCTCTAGGAGGGAGGCCAAAATATTGAGTATCTTTAGCCATCCAGGAGGGTGCAACTCAATTAGGGGTGTCATCCATTGGAGGATCAGATCTTCACCATTCATATTGAGACTTCACCGGGGGGTTTGTCTTGCCATGATCTACTATTCCAGCCATTTTAGTAGCATTTGGAGGTCTCTAATAGGGAGGAAAAAATATTGAGTATTTTCAACCGTCCAAGAGGGCACAACTCAGCTAGGAGGTTTGGATCCAACCCTTGGAGGGAAAGAAATCAATCTTGTTCCTTTCATCAGTTCATTGTATTGCCTTTGGAGGATATTATCTTCAGTATTGGACATTTTGTAGAAACTATTATTCCAGCTTGGTATTATTATGGTATTCTTCCAGATCTGTAGATCTATTGTATCAGGATCTCTCTATTATCTAAATAAAGGTAAGATATGAAGCTATTAGTTCCATATTGGTATTTCTTATTGTATCTTGTCATTTCCTTATGCTATATGTTCAGATCTATGTCTCCATGCTTTGATTTCCTAAACATAAACCCTAATGCGCAAATTCATGAAGAAAAAAGAAAAAACACAAGTAAAAAACAAATAAATTGTCAAACAATCCTTGTTTCTGGGAAAAATTTGGTTTGGGAACATTACAGTGGTATCAGAGCTTTCGATCCTCCCAGCTTGTGGGGATTAGTGCATGCATAAGTTCAGTGGTATCTATATGGGAAGGTGCAGAAGGAAGACATGTGAACCAGAGACAAAAATGGAGGGTTTAGGTGAGGACAGTGAGCCATAGGTTCTAGCAGGTATAGAAAAGGAGTTGAGAAGATCCATAGACAACACACATAGTACACTTGAATTCCATCTACAGGAAAACCAAGAGACAATGCGCAGGGGACAAGTTGAAATGAAGGAAACTTTGGACAGAATTAATGCCAACCAAGAAAAGTTTGTGCAACTCCTATTACAGATGACACATGGGGGAAATGGCCCAAGCATTTATGAAAATGAGGAAGCCAGTGGTTCCCGGGGAGGAACTACGCATTATCAGGAACAGTATCCTCACTATCATGTAGAGGGACAAAGCTTTGGAAGGGGGAATTCCAAGGGTCCAACACAGAGTAGGGCCAGTCCTAGACCCTATATGCCTATCTTTTTGGATGACCATCCACAAGGTAACCATTTCAGTGAACTAGAAGACCACTTTGAAGAATATTCCAGGGATTATGAGGCCTTAAGTGTAGGATTGGGGAGACAGGTGACATTGGACCAATATTGTGGTATCAAATTAAGGGGTCAAGCCATAAACTATCAAAAGAATAATAATGAATTGGATCACACGGTAGGTAAAATGGAGATTCCATACTTTGATGGGTCTCCCAAGTTATGTGTGCAAGCTTGGGTACATAAGCTAGACACCTACTTGCAACTTCACCCCATGAGGGAGATGGATGCCATCAAGTTTTCCACCATGTACTTGGAGGGAAAATCTCATTATTGGTGGTACCATGGTTTGACCACCTTGGGTCATAACTAGATCACTACTTACATAGAGTTCACTCAGAGACTTATGGATAGGTTTGATCAAGGATATCCAGAGCTACATTTCAAGGAACTCACACAACTCAGACAAACTGGGTCACTAGAGATCTATATGGAAGAGTTTCAAAGGATAGTAGTGATGGTGCCAGATGTGTCTCAAGTGATATTGGTGATGCTCTTTACAGAGGGATTGATGGAACCCCTAAAATGGTGTGTCAAGGATTTCAATCCTACCAGCTTACATGAGGAGTTATATAGGACTAGAGACTTGATGAGATTTGCAGAAAAAACCAAGTTTTCCCCTAGACCACCCATAAACCAGGGGGGGCGAGACCAAAGGGGGGTTGAAAGAGGAAAGGGAAGAATGGATGAGGCTACTAGGAGAGAATTAAGGAGGAAGCAATTGTGCTTCTCATGCAAAGAACCTTGGGAGATAGGGAACATATTTATGGGTAAGGGAAAGGCCCATTATATTGAGGTAATTTCTAATGATGATGACGAGGAAGATTTCGGCTATATCCAGAACATAGAAGCAAATCCACCTAGAGTGGACCCTACATAAAATGAAAAAGGGGAAGAAACAGGTCCGGGTCTTACAACAAACAAGAAGGTTACAATAGCATCCATCAATGGGGTTCCTAAATTCAATGCCTTCAGGATGAGAGGAGTGCTTCAGGGACAAAAGGTTTCAATACTCATTGATGGGTGAGCTTCACACAACTTCATAGATTCAGCCTTACTGAAAAGAAGGCATATACCTACAATGGAGTTTGAGGGATTTTGTGTGGAGGTAGCAGGTGGGCACACCATGCCTTGTGACAAGTACATTCTAGGGATGAAGCTTACCTTGGATAGGCATGACTTGGCACCAGAATTTTATGTGATGGACCTACTAGATACTAATATCATTTTGGGAGTCTAGTGTCTTAGCACATTGGGACCCATCACCACCAACTACAAAAACATGGAAATTTCCTTCAATAAAGTGATCTAGGTGGATATCAGTGGCCACCAACCTTTTCCAACTCGCTCAAAATAATTTTCTGGCAATTTTGGAAATTTACTATTTTTACCAGTTTTTAACTTCTGGGGCCATTTTAAGGGCCTAGATGAATTTTTTACGGGATCGATCTTCTCAATGATAGTCGAAGGCTCTAATTGAGGCCCAAAACTAAATCTCCTAGACAATACCTTTCCAACGGGATATCTTGCTCCTAAAACAGAGATCGTATGCAAAAGTTACGACCGCAGAAAGTTGATGTACTAACTTACCCAAACGAGGCATGTTATCCACCAAAGTTGCACTAGATGGATTTCCTGATGAGCAGACAAATGCTCAGAGTTCAAGGTTCAGTCAGTATTTCAAAAGACCATTTTTTTTGCATTTCCATGATTGTAATAAATTACCTGAGTATGAAATATTGTAAAAGGCTATTGGCCACGTAAGACCTAGGTATGAGCATGTACTCTAGAGTGTTTTTTTTTCGCTTGTTAATTATTTTTTTGCCTGCATTTGTGGGCGATTAATAATTTCTAAGTTTTTTCACTCCAGAGACTGACTCCAAAGTTGGAGTATGTGTTGGTGGTTAGGCCTTGGCATGGTATAACCAATGCCTGGTGTCTCAATGTATATGATTTCATACTAGGTCATCTTAATTGAGTCATATGGAAGTTGCGGCTAGTTTTGATAGGTTTTTTTTTAATGTTTTAGAGAAATAATAAAATTCTCACAAAAATGGAATGTTTTAATTGTAAAGAAATAAGTTGTAAAAATATGGCATCAAACATTGTCAGATGCCATATGTATGGTCATTTTCCAGTCCAAAGTATCATGTAAACCCCTATTTCCTTTCTTTCGAGGCAAAAAAGTGATTATTTTCACTAAAAAATGAAATTTACTTGAAAAATATGAAAAAGGGGCAATTTAATTAAATCCCTATTTTTCGGGAAACTGGGGAACATGTCAGAAACATTTTTTTTCCTTTTCCCCAGTTGACTGAAGGCTAAGGCGAGTTTACCGGAGAGTGAGGCAACTTCACTTGAGTAGAAAGGTGTGGAGGAGATCCCAATGTAGGGACTCGACCCCACTTGATTAGATGTCGCATTTAGGAGGGGTGTCGCACATCCCAAGGAAGCCACACACCCTCACTACTCCACTTCCACTCCACTCACTCCCACTTCACTCCACCTCCACTTCCATCACTCCCCTTTCACCCTACTTCACTACCCCTCACCTCCACACATCTCCACTCTTCTACATGCGCCACTCCCCTTTACCTATGTGCATCTCCTCTTAGACTTGCACATGTCTCATTGGAGTTGTCACCTCTTTTTCTATATAAGCAAGGATACCCCTTTCCATTTGTTAGTTGGATTTTTTTGGGAAGACGTATCGCATTGTATCATTTGCTATTTGAAGAATTGAACAAAGACTTTGGAATTCTACACGGTGTTTTGTGCAAATGTGTGGAGGATCTTCTCCTTTGGTGATGTGTTGAGTATGGTAAAATTATCTTTCTTGCAATTATCATTTGTTCATTAATAAGATCTTAGTAAACTTTCTTTTATTACTAAATATTGTTATAGCACATTGAAACCTATGATTTCATGCTATTATCGGTTTAATCTCATGTTTTCAAGATTTTATGTGTAGGGTATTTAACAATTTCTTTGCAAGATTGTCTTAAGTTTGCAGGATCTCTAGTTTGGAGGAGTGGAAGGTTCTAGTTTTAAATTCAAACAATTTCAAATTCATCCAATCTGGAGGATTTCCCTCTTTAATACATCAAAGGAACACCATTGCCCAAGTTCTTGGCTTCAGGTTGTCTCTTCCCCTCTCTCACTCAAATTTCTACAAAAAAAATGGTTTCTTTGGTTTTCTGTTGCATGCAAGAGTATAGTCGATAATAGAAAAGTTAAATTTACTCTAGTTTATTTGCATGCATCTCTAAAAAGGTTATATCTAAAGTTTGTTAAAGAATTACATCTTTTTTCTAGATCTAGCCTAAGTTTGTCTTAAGTTAGCCTTTGATTTCTTAGTATTTTTGGAGGCTAGTATTAGGAAAATATTTACATGATTTCAAAGTTATAAATATGGAATCTAAAGTTTCTTTGCTTGATTATTTTAAATCAGCCTAAAATATCCTAAGGAGGCTAGCTATCTAGCTCTCACTCCTTAGTTACTTTCCCTCATTTTAGCCTAGTTTAACTTAGTCTTCTTTTTGCAAATTTTTTGAGTTGATCAAAGACACTTCGAAAGTGTGTTTGGACATATTTTGGGTTTAATTGTTTGATGTTTTCTTGTAGAAGTAACAGTTACAAGAGGAGGCTCCACCCATTTCTTGAAGTTTCAACCTCTTCCAAGACCCTTCTGGTGCTCCTACGAGCTTTGTATTTCATTTTACTTCTTGAAAAATCTTTGTAAACACTTGATCTCTCAATATAAAGATCAAGTGTCTCTAAAAATAAAGTAGTTTAAGATTTTAATAAAGTTAGCGAGCCAAAAAAATCGTCTTTAGTTGTTTCCCCTGCCCGTGGGGGGAAACTGGTGTCTTTTGTTTTTTCTTGTTTTTCGGGGTTGTGTCCCGTTTCTTTGGTTTTATTTAGATTTACTTGCATAAAGAAGATAAAATTAACTCATCTCATTAAATCAAAGTTTTAAAATCAATTGCAAGTTTTAGGTTCTCTTTTTGCTAGTTTCAATTTTGCAATTATTGGAATAAACCCGAGTTGTTCAAACCACGTATGCAATCCCACTGCCACGTCCAAGTGGCTTTGGAGACCCAGAAATGGTTTGAGCAATGTGTGCTAGTAGAATTAGGACAATATCTAAGTTGTGTTATTCATCTAAGACCTCTACCCTGGGTGGAGTGTGTTTAGTCATGGGGGAACTTTGAGATCTAGGTTCTCTCCTCGTTGGACCTATGACAAACTTGTTTGGTAACTCTATAATATTGGCGAATAACGAATGAAGAGGCCACAATACACTTTGTACAAAAAGAGTGGGGACCCCAAATTCAATCCCCACTTCATTGTCTCAAAACCTTTTTAATATTCCAAATCCCCTAATTAAAATACTCAAGATAAAATTAACGCGACCCTTTCATCACATCACAATTTGTTTTCATCTGGCACTAGTCTATCTCTATTTTATTTCCTGACAGCTTATCTATTTGATTTAAAGATTTATGTGATGAATGGTTAATGCTTATGGTTTGTTTCACAAGTTGTATCCCTTGATTAAACTTATGTTGATTTGATATTATCTTGTGTTTCAAAATATAAACTCCTAGAATAGTTGTGCTTTTCAGTTTAAATAGAGTAAAAGTCTTAGAATATTTTTCATAGGGACTACCTCCCTTGGCTTCGCTAGGAGTTGGCCTAGACAGAGGAGTTGAGGATCAGGTGATAACACCTTGACTCAAAACTTTCCCTCAAGGACACACCAAGTGGATTGAAGGTTTCTTCCACGTTACCCCAGGTGTGTATAAGGCGGCAACATTTTTAGCACCATTACCGGGGATAAATATTTCTATTCTTGGAACACGACTTTTGTTTTCCTTTTTCCTTTTTTCTTTGTTTGATGCTTCTTTTTTGTTTATAATAAACTTGATCATCTGGAGACTCCACTTCAAAATAATTTAACAAAGTATTCTGCAAGGAGGAACTCACGGTTTTCTTAGCTTCATCCTTAAACCCGGAGGTGTTTTTGGAGGAAGTTAGCCAAGCTTTCTTCTCATAGGATCCTTAATAATTTTTGGGTCCCAGTCCATTTCTGGTAGATTTTTCTTTTTTTATAATAAGTCTATCTTAGAAATGGATGATATTTATAGACCTATTGATTTCTCTGCAATACGTGGTTATCCACATATAATTCCAGAAAATGCTTTACAAAATTTGCCTTGTTTTCAAAGTAATAATATTGTTGATGCTAAACGTCATGTTAAGAAAGTTTCACATTGCTTCAATAAATGGTGTTGCAATTCCTTGTATGAAGATATAAAAATGAAGTTGTTTATCTTGTCCTTTGATGATGATGATCTTGATTGGTTCATGGAGCTCAAGGATAACCAAGTCAAAAATTGAAAAGAATTGATTGATGCTTTCATGGAAAAGTGGAAGGAGAAGGAACATTTGGTTATAAAGATAGTCAGTTCAGATGCTTCACCAGATTTCAATAAGGAAGAAGTCATTTGGGCCATAGAAATTATCTATACAAATCAGTTAAATTCCATGGAATCTATCCTTGCAGAGGCAAAAGCTTGTGTTGAGTATTCAGACCCTATAGAGCCAGAGCTTCACAGTGAACAAGGAAAGGAATTTCATCTGGAAATTTTAGAAAAACATATAGACGAGTCAGTAATCGATCAGGAGGAAATAAAGGAAATTGATTTTGAATTTATTGAAAATACGGATAATTCAACTCCCCACCCTCCTCCCGAAGAATGCATCTACTCAGAGAAAATATTCAAAAATTGTGATGATCTTGAAATAAACAATGAAGCAGATTCCTTGATAGTTCCAGTTCCAATTCCAGTTTCAGTTCCAATCTCTCAACCATCAGATGACTTAATGACAGATAATGGGAAATTGGAAGATAACTTAAGTTTATCAACTCCAGATCAGTATGATTAGTGGTTGGCCTTCCACCATGACATTCCAATGCAGAGCTTCATTAAATATTTACAAGGCTTACCAAACTTCAAAGTTTGGTTGAATAAAGAAAAAACATAGGTTTCTTGGGCAGTCTATTCCTAGGAAAAACTTCCAGTTGATAAAGCTTGGAAAAGGATCTTCAACGAGTCATCCCGGACAAGGATTATTCAAACATCTAAGGTCTTGTTTCATCCATGACATGGTTGATTCATGTAGTTTCTACTTCATCTAGTCAGATAGTGGAAAGGTTAAAGCTATCAGTGAGCAGACAACTTTTCAAATTGCTTCTCAATGATGACATCTAATGCCCATGGGGGAGTACCTTGTAACATATATGTTGGCCCTTGGTTATGGAAGGAAGAGAATATCGAGGAAGAAAAGGTCAAACGCGAACTGTGTGGGAGACACAGTGGCTCTCACTGGGTCGAAGTAAGCAAAAGAGAAGAAAAGATGGAGCGAAGTACGAAAAAGAAAGACGTTGAATGAGGAGATCAGGGATGACAGATCAACAAGAGAAAATAATTGTAGACAACTCAGCAAGCAGATAAATCCACCATTGGATTCTTTGGAGCACCGCGCGAGAAAGGAGGAAAGACAGGCTAGTGAAGCCCTGAAAAGGTGGGGCAAGTAGACCTAGGGTTTTGGGTAATTAGGGTTTTGACACCTAGGTTTTGACCTAAGGCTGTCAGTGAGGGACTATAATGTATAAATAGAGGTCAAGAGGACCTAGGTTGGGTCGGTACTAGTGTTGGGTATTGATATTGATTATTGTTGGTTAATAGATTATTGTACTGCGAAAGAGAGGAGTGTTGAGAGTGAGAGCCTTCTGGTATTGTAAGATCTTCAGCTGGGTGCAAAGATCAAGTCCTGCAGCTAGGTGTGCAGGAAGGTGGGAGACAGAGAGAAGAAGAGAGAAGATCTATTGACTAAGAGCGCAGATCAGAACTGTAAGATTTATCTTAATATATCATAAGAATAGTTTTGTGGACGTATCCCTAGAGAGAGGGTGAACCACATATATTTTGTGTCATATGTGTGATTGATGCTTGGATATCTGTCATTGTTATACTGCTATTTGCATTATTGTTTTAGATCAGATGTATAGCTACGCAGATTAGATCTAGTTGATAAGAGATATATGAATGTTGCATTATTGTTGTATTAGTTCCACTTGATATTCCCCTGGTTGTATACATCTCTATCCTACAATCCCCCTCTTAGCTGCTTCGGGTGAGACTACATCTGCTTCACAGGTGTTGTCGAAAGGGCCAGTAGCTAGGGCTTATTGGTGTTCTCTTGGAGTGAACCCTGGGTCTACCCCTATGCCAACAAATGGTTCTGTTGTCGGGACCAGAATCTTTTTAAGGGAATGTCAAGGTGGTTCCCATAAAAGACTGAGACTCAAAAGTGAATAGAGGATCGATAGAGGGACTTCGCTGAAGCCCAAAACAAGAACCCTAAACTGAGTACTGAATATTGGCTACAAAGATATATTTTCACCGACATTCACGAGATCTTGTTTGGGGGAATCCACCAAGAGTTGTTTGAATGGTTGGCTAAGTTAGTCGATACCCAGTTCCAGATTATATCTAGACCTCCTGTGGTTTGGACACCGGCACTGATCCAAAAGGTCAAGAGAGTTGACAATGTTGTATCCAGAGCAGTAGATCATTGGTTTGATAGTACCATTGGAGGGTATATCACCGAGTTTGTTATTGACATAATAGAATCGTATAGCCAAGCCGAGAGATACTTTTTCAAAGGACCTAGAGGAAAATTTTTGCACTTTCTAAAGCTGAGAATCAAGATGCTCTTGCATGAAAACCACATATTGAAGATACAGTAGATTGGTCAGACTCGAAAAGGCTAATGTTCAAGATATTAGACAGTGACAATGACACAGAAGCAGGACATACGCATAGTGGGAAAGTATTATGAGGGGTTCACCTTGAGAACTTGTTTAAGAAAAATTATGGAGAAGAGGGTTTCTACAGTGAAGAAGAGGTAGATCTAACCGATGAAGAATATTCAGAGCCCACCAGAACTGAAGAAGGGGAAGCTAAATAACTTCGCCAAACCGAGCCAGAAACCTTAGCAACTGCGCAGACTACTGAAGTAAGTAACATCAATCTTCCTATTGTCTCAACGATACTTAGCAGTCATAATAGTCAGAACCACCAGAATCCTCAGAGCACTGTTACCAGTAGCTTAGAATCTACTCAGAACAAGAAGCCTAGTTAGCTCTATGGAAGATGAAATGAGGCTCCCTATCTTTAGAGGAGATGGATCTGAAGATCCAGATCAACATTGGTTTCTGTGTGAATCTGTATGGAATATTAAAAGTATCACCAATGAAGCCATCAAGAGAACCCAATTCAGCACTACGCTACAGGACCACGCACTAAGTTGGTACATGTTACTTGTCCAAGGAATAGCGCAACCTAAGCCATTGAACGAGATCAAGAATGCACTGATTGTAGATTTTAAGAAACCTAAGTCGGAGTCACAATGTATTACAGAGCTAAAAGAGATCAAACAAAAGGTAGCAGAACCTGTTTGGGAGTTCGACCAGAGATTCAAGAACCTAACAGGCAAATTAACTTTTTAGATCCCCGATGAACAGAACAAATAATGGTTCATTGTTGCATTGTTACCACACATGAGAGTCCCTCTAATGCAATAGAATATTGCATTGCAGGCAGAAGCTTTGTAAATCGCCATGAAGCTTGAATTAGCACCTACGGGAGAATCTAGCTCAGGCATGAGCCAGATCTTGAACCAGCTGACTAGTTTGTCTCTGCGGGTCGAGGACATGAAGAATGACAAGTGGAAGGATAAAAGGGAATATCTTTGGTGCATGAGATGCAGATCAGAAGGTCATGATAAGGAACATTGTCCCTTATTCCATGAGCATTTGGCCTCAGGAGCACCGAGCCCCTTGAAGCAAGTTAACCTGCCCTGGTGTGATGTGTGTAGAAATAAGCATCGCCCAGGTGAGTGATATTACATACAGAAGTATGTTCAGAAACCCACAAATGTGTACTACACATTCTATAAATCAGTAGGGAATGATGATAGAGATTATAGAACTTACGATCTCATGCATGAGAGGTCGAGAGACATATACAAGATTCAAGGCAAAGTATAGCAAGAAGGAAATACTCCACAGTACAAATCTTTAGGGAGAGGAAAATTCACTCCTCGTGGCAAATACAAAGGATGAGGATGAGGAGGAGGTATGGGCCCAGGCCAAGGACAAATAATCTGTTATAATTGTGTGCAGCTAGGACACTTAGCAAGGGATTGTCAGAATCCTTGCACAACCTATAGTTATTGTAACTCTTTTGAGCATGTCATAGAAGAATGCCCTGTGTTATTGGCTAAGCTTCAGGAAAGATGAGGACCCCAGCAGAACCCACAAGTACAACTGATATATGCTGAACCTTGCAGAACCGAACCTAGACTCATTGTCATTACTCGAGGAGGCGCTGCTATAGGACAGGATATAACAACCCAAAGAAAGATCACAGAAGAGTCAAGTATCAAGAAAGTTGAGGAAAAGACTCAGAATTTTGATGCAAAGAAAGAAAGACGAATCTTTGAGGAAGCAAGACAGGAGTTCAAGAGGAACCAAGGATCCTCATCTACAACACAACCAGAAGTAAAAGAGTACAAAATGCCTCAGGCATTTGATCAAGCGAATGTGCATAAAGAAGGAAAAGAAGAAATTACGCTCATCGATTTTTTGTACACTTGTCTTAAATTAATTCAGGATGAGAAAGATGTACAAGAGTTACAGAACCTAATCAGGCAGTATGAGCTAGGAAAGGTAGACCCCTTGCTGAACAGGGCAGTACACCAGATTGGTAAGAAGAGAAGAATGATCAAAGAATTACATTTGAATGCTCAAATAGTAGATTATGATATAGACTATGTGGTCCTCGACTTGGGGTCGGAGGTCAATGTCATGACGAAGCAAACTTGGGCACTAATGGGAAAACCCAAGCTGGTATACTCCCCTATCAGGCTTCTCATGGCTAATTAGAAAGTTGTCAACCCATTTGGATGATTGGAGCATGTCCCCATGGACATCGACGGAGTTAGAACCTTTGCAGACTTTGAGGTAATTGAAATTGTTGATGATAACTGCCCTTACCCTGCATTACTAGGAATTGATTGGGCCTTCAACAATTATTCTATGGTCAATTTAAAGAAAAGACGCATGACATTTGAAGGATATGGCCTTAGGTTCATTACACCCTTAGATCCAGATGAAGGTTCGCAGTATACAGAGCCCATCAGAGAAGAAGACTACGCATATGAGCTAGAAAACATCTATAAATTAACAGCCAGATAGTAGGATTATATCAACCCTACTGCCGATGGGAATCTAAGCTGGTGAAGTGATAGCGCGTGTTCATTATATTTAGAAGAAGCACTGGAGAACTGGTAGAACCAGATGTATGAAGTATCCACAAGGATATGTGCTCGATTGACCAGAGAAGTCCATTGGATTGGTACGACAACAAGTAACTTACCTACCTTTTATGGTTTGAATCCTTTAAAATCCTTCTTGATGGAATTTGAAATAATTGTACCATCACAACAGAGGTTGTTGTCTATGGACGAGGCTCTGAAAGCTACACCAGAAAAATGGTGGGGGACACATAAAAGCAGTATCACAGACTGGACACAATGTCGAACCTTGATGACAATGCAGTTTTCAGCACAAGTAGGAAGCTGCGAAGTGAGGTACATAGGTCGAAGCTGCCCAAAGGACCATGTGCAAAGCTGCGAAGAGACCTAGAGTGACATTCCTTGAGAAAAATGGGTACACAGATTCATTAACATGCTGGACATGACCCCTATTGACTGGTATCTTCAAGCAGAGTTTCACCTTATCACTGCAGATTGGGAAGGTATGCTTCGAAATTTTGTAACCACCTTTTTGTTTGAAAATGAATTTCCCTCAGTAGATCAAGCATCAAATATTTTAAGGAAGAAAGTATTTAAAGAGTCATCCATCCTCCCATTGGAGAAAGAAGAGGACAAATGAACTACGCCATTCCAGAAATTACAAGGATGTTACAACATTAATGCCGACGAAGATGATGATCCGAGGAAGGTAAAAATTATTGAGATAGAAGGCCACGGGAATGTGGAAGGACCAAGAGTTGAACTTCCATTCATTGGAAAACCAATCAAGATAAAGAAAGTTAATATTGGGACAGAGGAGACACTGAAGCTTGCCAATGTAGGAGATTACTGGGATGCTGCTACCATTGACAAAATTACAGAATTACTGCATGAGTAGCAGGACTTGTTTCTGACCAATTTCACTGATATGAAGGGTATCAAACGACCTATGGGAGAAATGAGAATACCTTTGAAACCATATGCAAATCCAGTCAAGCAAAGACCCTACGGATTGAACCCAAAATATAAGGAAAAAGTGAAGATTGAGCTCGACAGAATGTTGGAACAGGGATTATTGAACCTGTCAAAGAGTCAGAATGGATCATCCCTATGGTAGTAAAAGACAAGAAAACAGGTGAGATCAAAATATGTGTGGACCTCATAAAGTTGAACGATGCTTGTTTGCATGACCCCTTCCCTACACCATTCACAGATGAAGTATTAGACAATGTGGGAGGCTAGGAGGTATATTCTTTTACAGATGAGTTTTTCAGGATACCATCAGATCTGGATTTCCAAGGAGGACCTCCACAAGACCACATTTTCCATAGAATGGGGATCCTACCAACTCTTCTAATGGTGGACTGCAAATTATTCAGTCAGGGCTTCAACTATCTTGTTGATTAAATGAGTGCTTTGATCGCTCATAAGGGTCTTAGGGCATCCAAACCTAGTTATTATGTCATCAAATATAAAACACGTCGTTGTAGTTGCACTACAGTCCTTAACTACTCTTGCTTCGGCCCACCTAGTCAGGTCTGTCGCAGTGATAATATACCTTGCTCCTGTGCGCTTCCCTGGTGCGTTTATAGGTCCCACGAAGTCAATGGCCCATTTTTCAAATGCTTGTAGGGTCATATGTGGTGCTAGTGGAATTTCATCTCTTCTGGATTTTTTTCCAACTCTATGGTATACATCATAGGCTCTGTTATACTCTTTAGCATCTTTGTGTAAAGTAGGCCACCAAAGGCCAGCTCGCAGAACCTTTTGCGTAGTGGTTTTTCCTGCGTAATGTCCTCTTGCAATTCCTTCATGAGCTTCTGTGAGGATCAATGGGCGCTCTGCCTCCATCACACATCTTCTTAGTATCTCATCAGGTCCCATCTTATATAGCTGACTAGTTATCAGTGAAAAGTCTGCAGTGCACACCACTAGTTGTTTCTTCTGGGAAATTGTATACTCACTTGGAGCCATTCCTGTTGATAGGAATTGGACTATGTCTGTGAAGTGGTCATCCATCTTCCTAATGGTGAGTAGTTGTGCATCCAATAGTGTATCCTCTAGACTGGTGGGTTCTTCTCCATGTTCCAACCTCGACAGGTGGTCAGGTCCCTTGTTCATTCTTCATGTCTTAACTATGATCTCAAAATCATATTCTTGAAATAGGAGAATCCATCTACATATTCACCCCCCCCAACACTGGCTTGTTGACCAGGTACTTCAGCACAGAGTGATCAGTAAACATTTTAAAGTGTCCTCCTAGTAAGTAATGGTGGAATTTTTGTAGCGCGTACACCATGGCTAATCCTTCTCTCTTTGTAGTAGTGTAATTGATTTTAGCTGTAGATAGATTTCTGCTGGCAAATGCTAATGGATGATCAATGTCCCCTTCTCTAGGTTGTGCTAGTACTGCTCCTAATGCAATGGAAGAGGCATCAACGTGCACATGAAATTCCTTGCTCCAATCTGGAAAGACCAGAATAGGCGCAATCACCATCTTTTGTTTCAGTGTGTCGAAGCTCTGCTGGAATTCTTTTGTCCAACATAACTGACAGTCTTTCTTTAATACCTTCTCCATTGGCGCAGTAATCTGAGCATATCCTTTGATAAATTTCCTGTAATAGCCAGTATGTCCTAACACAGTGCGCAGTTGTTTGACTGAGGTGGGAGGTGGCAAATCAACTATAATTGCAATTTCGGATGGGTCCACCAACAATCCTTGCTTGCATACAATATGACCTAATAATACTCCAAATGGTGAGAAGAAGATGCACTTCTTCAGATTCAAAGCAATTTGACATTGCCTGCATTTATCCAACATTATCCTTAGACATTCAACATGATTTTTCAGCAAACTAAAAACAGTCCAGTCATCAAAATAGGCTTCTAAAAACTTATGCAAAAATTATTTGAACGCTTCAACCACCACCCTAGAAAATATGGTTGGGGCATTCTTTAGTCCAAATGGCATCATTGGTCAGTAGCTATTGTTTGGGTGGTTCACTTGTTGATTTTAGTGGCTAGAACTTGTTGTTGTAGAAAACATTTTCTACAACCATAATATTGTTACATATCTTGTTGATAACACTTAGTAACATCCATCTAATCGCCATCAAATTCTTTCTTTAATCATTGGAAAATTATCTATTTGTTGCTAGTTTTATTCCCAACATCTTGCACTTGATTTTGATGGTTAATTTGCAGTTGTCATAACTTATTTATTGCATATATATATTTCATAATGATGCAAATTTGGGACATCAAGGTTTCTTGTTGACTCCCCTTTGGTTTTGAGGCTTAAATTTTCATAAATTGTCTTGTTTTGGGTAGGTATAACATTATTTTGCAAGTACGCTACCTCAAAAACCATTTACCACCTCATAAGAATTTCTCTCAATACTATTTACATTCTTTGAATTTGACCTATAGGGTAATTCTCCAATCACTTTCCACTTTCCATCTCAATCCCCCTAAGGTCACCCGGGAAGCCTCCCTCGTGTTGGATTTATCCTTCACCAAAATGAGGGTTTTTATTGCACAAGTTGTAGGTTTGGAAATCCCTATAAAACCACCAATTGGCGACAACTAGGAGGGAACATATCCATTGTCACCTTAGGCAGGTATCCCCGTCACTTTAAAGGTGAGGTAGTCACCTCAAGGGGGTAATCTTGGTGACCCTAGGGGGAAATGAGATGGAAAAGAATGAAAATGAAGAGGATGTCCATAAAGGTAAACTCTAAAATATATGAGGATCTTTGGAAAGAGTCTTGGTAAGGTTCAATGGTTTCCAAATGTGTTGAGTGACTTGCTGACAATGAAGTACCTGCCCGAGACATAAGAAAAACAAGCATATGATGCAATATAACCAATTGGACAAGCAATTTAATCTTGTTGTCCCTAATAGTAGATGTTAGTAACAATATATATCAACAATGAAATGGCACAATAACCTACTATCTAAGTTCTAGAAATCAAGTAAAAATTACAAGAGATAAACTAGATAGACACTAGCGAAACTCAAGATTTAAAGACCAAGATAATAGCATGAAACAATAAGGCTGGTGTAAATACTTTCTGCAGAAGTATATATCAGTCTTATGGCTGTAACAATCAGCTTATTACAGAAATAAAATCAGCCACTAAAACTCCTCCAAAATTTGCCAAAAAGTGTGCTAGACCAAGTAGTGTAAGTGTCCAAACTTTGGGCAATTTTCAGCAGTTGATCTGAGAGTTATTAAAGAAATTAGATTAGGGTTTATGCATCCCTAATGGCTGAAGATGTATATTTGTAACAGAAGAAGAACTACCCCTTAGAAGGGGACGCCTTAGTGGCTAATAAGTACTCTAAGCACAAGGAACAAAACCCAATTTGCAAAAAGTTGATACGACTAGAAATCATGTTTCCCAATGCAATATTTTGTTTTTCCAATGCAAGAATACTTCAGATTAGTGCCTTTAAAATTGGGTGAATGGGGTATTTAAATCACAAGTTAGATCAATAAAAATCCTAGGGGTGTAAACCCTCTTACTCCCTAGGGTATTCCAACGAATCTTAGGGTAAATCTAGGAGGGTATACACACTCGTATTCATCCTAGCAACCCTTGCAAAAAGAAAGACTTAAAACCTTTAACAAAGAGATGAAGAAATTATGGAGGGTGTATATAACATACTCCTCCCTAGGTTTTCCACCAACGATAACCAAAGTAAGCAAGAAAATAATAACATATGCATATTTGTCCTTACCTAATCCAAGAAAATGAGAGAACAAACCCTAGTTACCATGCAACATTCATCCAAAATTCAAGAGAACAAGCCTTTAGGGGGTCCACATAACTCCTCCTCATCCATTCACCAAGAGACATTCATCAAAAGACATTCCACAAAAGAGAAACACCAAAATCACCAAGGGTAGCAAAAATTTCAGCCAAGTACTTCTCACAAATGGGAGAGTTATGTTATGAAATGAAATCTTATGATATCTATTTATACAAAATGTCTCCAAAATAGTTTGTCCACGTAATATTAGGATAAACCAAAAAACTAGGGGTCAACAACCTTAATATTTCCCCTTTTACAAAATAACATTAAACAATTCACTTAAAATTTTCTTTTACACAAAAAGAAACCCTAATTCAAAGTGACATCACCACTTTAGGGGATGTTTTCACACTAGGAGAAAGTCGTTGGTGTTGGAGGAGTGTAGTTAAGCTTCCCAAAGAAACATGTCAAGAATATAATTCACTTTATTCATGGTCAATCCCTCATTCTCCTCAAAACGTCCATGTTCCAATGAGTGGTAAGCTCAGCAACAAACCCTATCCCCCTAGGTGATGTCATGCCTTTAAAGGTGATGTTTTGCCTCTCCTAGGAAAAACGTTTGGCATGTGGGGGATAGGTTTTGTCATCCAATTCATCTTCTAGGATTTCAAAGTTTCATCTCTCTCATTCATCATGTGGGCCCTTAGCATCCACCTGTGGACTTCAAGCCCCATGGAAGCTTAATCTAGACTTGTTCCTCCAAAATTGTCCACCAACTAGGTCCTGCAAAGAAAAATAAGAACGCCCTCCAAGGATATCAAGTCAAAATATCATGATAAGTAAATAAAGTCAATAAATGATCCACCTAAGCATGTGCATCAAATTTTACCCTATCAAACAATTAAGTGTTGAAAGACATTATGCGACTTTCCAAGCCTAGATATGGGAGGGTTGACAAAGTGTCTTATTGGGTAGATCTTACCCTAGGTTAAGGAGTGAACCGGACGGATTTCCACACATGGGAGTGTTGATACTGAGAGGGGGGTGAATCAATAGTACAATTTTAAAAAAAAATCAACTTATACTTAAACCATTCAATTATATCCAATGAGCAATGAACAATAGTATAAGAGTTACACCAATACACCATGCACAATATATGAGAAATAATCAATAGTTATTGTTCAAGGGAAGTAATGATTTCCAAAGGTAGCTACAACTTCCAAATATAAAGGGAGGGATAAAACTCCAAGAGGAATATACAATCCTCCAATATCAAGAGAGGGTCTACCTATCCATCCTTTCCCCTTCCTTCCACCCAAGAACATATGAGAGATAATAAAACTTTACATTAAATCATCACCATCAACCAACCATCACATAGAACTTGATAATGATTCCTGAGACTTCTTAAACTTCTAAAATTATTCAATTATTGGAATACTCTGATCTTGTATATAATAGTACTCAATGTATTCTTTGAAACTCCTCCAAGTTTCACTCCTTGAATCCTCCGCAAAAAAGAAGTTATAGAGAGAATGGTAGACCTTATTCAATTTTGGTTTATTCAGGAGAGCGAACTTGTATAGAATGCCCTACGCCCAATATTTAACATCTGATTCTGAAACTCACACACAAGAAACTAAAGACCGTACTCTTTCCAATGAAATTTGTCTCACTTTAGTTGGATTCTCTATGAATAAGTTATTCTTGTTTTACCCATAACACTTTTTTATGACTAGCTTCAGGACTAGTCAAAAACCTTATCTTCCACATAGTGTATCTCCAAAATTATAGTGAATAAAGAGCTGAAATTTTTACCATAGCTACCTAGATATGTCTTCTCAATATCATATCAATTTCACCATATGAATCATTCTATAAAAAATGTTATAGAGAAAATGGTAAGATTACTTGTAAATAACATACCTTAGAACACATCACCAAAAGACTTCATCATCCCTTGAAATCCGGCCTTCTTTACTTCAGATTTCCTATGAAATTCGACTTGTGTGTGTAAAATGAATGTATAATGATATGTGTTTATACCATTTATGTCAATTCCTTTTAACATTAGGGCTGACCTGACACTTTCTTATTTTGTAATTCTTTTCTTTAATTGTCTTCAAGGCTGACTTGTACTTCCTTCTTCAATTCACTTTGTCATCTTCAAAAATTCATTTCTCCTCAACCATGAGGATCCACGTGAAGTGACACCTACCACTGAAAACAACATGATGTATACTATCCATCCATGAGTGTTTTGTCTACATGTGCACTATCTTTCATGTCCAAATACCTTCATCAATCTTGTGGTCCAGAACTAATGACTAGGGCAATGACAACAACCAATCTTCCAACAGGAAGGACTTTACGATGTTCTTCGAGTTGATCTGCAGAGCGGTAAAAATGGTGAACTTATATGTTTTGAGTTTTATTTTCTCATGCATTTTATTAATGCTCTGTGAGGAAAAGGTCTCATGCATTTAATTTATGCTTTTATGAGATGCTCATGCATTTAATTATGCTTTATGAGATTTTGGAAAACTCATGCACTTAATTCTTTTGTAAAATGATTAATACTTGTGAGGAAATTAAGACTCACGTATTTGTCATTGAAATTGTAATTATGGAAATTGGTTTTTATGTGAGAAACCACCTCACACCAAGTTGCCATTATTCTCAATTATAGGTTGAGAGAATCAAGGACATGGATGAAGAGTCTTTGGGTAGTTTTGAAACTTTTCCCATTATGTACTTGAAGATAGTTTGAGATCCTACATTCATGGATCTTGTTTTTCCTCTTTTGTAATTAGATCATATTATTGTAGATCTAGGAATTAATGCTCTTTTTTAAGAGGGAGTGAGGAAAAAAAATATAATGCCTTATGTGAGCCCTTTGAAAAGGGGAGGGGGGGGGGGAGTAATAGAGAATGAATGAGTGGAGTTAGCGAGCCATGGTACTGGTGGGTGTTCTATATGCACTAAAAACACACTAAAAACCTCAATTAAATTGTCAACCCGGGGTAAGTAAACTTAGAGTTGTAGCAATATATATGCCAAGGTAGAAGGGCTAGAGGTAGTATAGTCTAACTAAGGAAGTAGGTATCTAAGGGATAATCTATTCAAGAAAAGACTACTAATGATCAAACCCTACTAAGAAACTCAAATTATTTACCCTAAGTAACCTTTGGACCAAGGATCGATGGATAGTTCTAAGAAAACAAATGAAAATCCTACTTAAAGAAAACTAGTTCAATCATAATAATAAGCAAATCAAACTATTTAAGCATAACAATAAGCAAAAGAAAATTATTCATCTAATAAGCAAATGGCAACAACAAACTACTTCAACTAGCTTACTTAAATTCAATAAGAAACTATCCTGTGAAAGCAAGTAAAATAAACAAGCAAGAAAATATTCTATTGAACTAAGTAAACAAGCAAGCACAACAACTAGCTAACCTATGATAACTCCTATAGCAAGTAAACTAATTAATACTACTCAATAAGTAACTAAGTGAAATATACCAAATATAAAAAGTATGTAGAACAGAATTAAAATGCTAGAAATGGCAGAATAATAGCAATATAACCAGAACATTCACCACAATA
>JASDQU010681255.1:11664-24479 GCA_032191745.1 Picea mariana
AGGTGATCTACGCATAGCGCACTAGATCCACCTTCCTCAAAATTAGGTCAAGGCACAGATCCTTACATACAATGCCTGTGCACAAAGCAACTTATAAAACGCTTGCACTTAGCTCTGCAAGCCCTAACACATTTCTGCACAAATCCAACTAGTCATGCACTAAGCCGATCAATGACTAGTAACTACTTTTTACATCACTTAGCTTACTTATTTATACATTAAAATGAGGCCTAATCATGGGTAAACCCATGGGTTGACATCCCATACCCATTACATAAAACCTAATAACCCTTTGCTTGGTCCACAAGCCCACAAAACAAGTGATATCCTGCAATCTCAACCCTTCCTGGGTGCTCCATCTTTGATCATCCTATCAAAGTCCCAAAAGTGGTCAAACACGACCAATGTTATCTCAAAACTTGGTCAAGGGCCAACACCTATGCCAACAACACCCAACTTGTATAAATTCTCTGCAATCAACTTATATTATGTTGCTTTCACTACCGTTTTTTTCTTCTATGCAACCGTCATATCTTATGGATCCATACATGTACTTAAAAACTACATGATGTCTGATAAGTACTCGTCCACCATATTTACTTCAAATAGGTGTGCATCTAGGAATTTGTCATCTAAATTGTCTACATCTTCTTCCAATAAAATGTGTGATAGATGATTTGGTCTTGCATTCAGCTTCCTTGGTTTCACTACAACCTCAAAATTGTATTCCTGAAACAATAGTAGTCATCTACATATTCTCCCCCCCAACATAGGTTTGTTCACCAAGTATTTTAATGTAGATTTGTCAGTACACATCTTAAAGTGATACCCCAATAAATAATTCTTGAACTTATGTAGTGTAGAGACCATTGCCAATCCTTCTCATTTCATGGCAGTATATTTCTTCTTAGTTATGCATAGCTTCCTACTTGCAAAAGAAATTGGGTGATCTATGTCTCCCTCACTTGGTTGGGATAGTACTGTGCCCAAAGTTATGGATGATGCGTCTACATGTACATGGAACTCCTTGTTCCAATCGGGAAAAATCAAAATCGGTGTAGTCACTAGTTTTTTCTTTAAGGTGTCCAAACCCTTCTGATACTCCTCATTCCATTGAAATTTTGCTTCCTTCTTAAATAATGTTTCCATCGGTGTTGTGATCTGCGCATATCCTTTGATAATTTCCTATAATAGCCTATATGACCCAAATTTTACCTCAACTATCTAATTGATGTAGGTGGTTCTAATCCATAATTAATGCAATATTGGTTGCACCTACCAGTAATCCATGTATTCAAACTACATGTTTCAAAAAAATTCCAAATAGCGCACAAAAAATACACTTCTTCAAGTTCAGTGAACTCCGGCACTGTCTACACCGATCCAACATTAGCGTGAGGACTTTTATATGATCCTTCAGTAGACTGAACACAGTCCAATCATCCAAGTACACTTCAAGGAACTTATGGATAAATTCCTTGAATGATTCCACCACTACTATGGAGAACCCAACCCTGTAGGGGAATTCTTCAATCCAAAGGGCATTACCATATATTGATAACTCCCCCACTCTATCGCAAAAGTGGTTTGGTGTCAATCCTCCAACACAATTTTTATATGATGGTAACCCGATAATCCATCTGTAAAAGAATATGTTTCTTGGCCTCCTACATTAACCAGTACCTCATCAACGAATGGTGTTGGGAATGGATCATGTAAACACACGTCATTTAGCTTCCTCAAATCCACAAAGATCCTAATTCCTCCTGTCTTCTTGTCCTTCACTACCATTGGACTGATCAACTCAAATTCTTCTACTGATTTGATGATTCCTGCATCCAACATCTTGTCTATTTTAGCCTTCACCTTTTCCTTGTACCTCAGATTTAACCTGTAAGGCCTATGTCACACTGGCTTAGATCATGGTTTCAGCAGAATCTTCATCTCTCCTAAGTCCCCTGTTATTCCCTTCATCTTTGAAAATATCATGGGGAATAGGTCTTGATATTCGTGCAGTAAATATGCAATCTTCTAGACTGTCTTGTCTCTCCAGTAATCCCCTTATATGTACAAACTTCAGATTCCATGTCATCCCAATATTTACCTTTCACATCTTTATTAGTTGGGTGTATGCATCGGATTCAATATCTGGCCCTTCTACTACTCGTTCTCCTTTTGTCTCAGCTACTTATACATTTCTGGTATTGTCTTCATCATGCTCTTCCTTAGCTATATTGTAGCACTCCAATAACTCATGGACATTCATAGTAGCTCTGTGTGCACTACATACTGGTACCACCTCCATTGACTCTTATTCTGAGAATATCTTAGTTCAAATATCATGTAGTATTGTATCTATTGATGGATATTCGTGTTCAAATGTAAATGTGACTTTGAACCTCTGAGCCAACTCTTCCCATCTCATTGTCTCTCTGTGCATTTCCAATTCCAAATACCAGTTCTTTGGAATCATGTCCAGTGTGTGTATAAATATGTGTGTCCATTTAGCTTCTAGTACTGAACTCCATAAATTCTTGCACTGCTCAACATGACATGCTGGATCAATCTCTCTTGTAAACTTTTGTGCAATTTTTCTTCCTCGGTGCCAAACCTTACTTGCATTAGTCTTATGCACTATGGCCAGTCTTTCATTCCTTCTTTGTGTGCAACCCACCATCTGACTGGAGTTGCTTTTAAGACAGCATCTAGTGCTAACATCCTTTGATGTTCAAGTACTTGAAACTCAAATGCCTTTACAAATAGACTTATATCAGTTAATCCATCGTACATGGGTGGATAACATATCTCTATTCTAATCTAGTGCAAGGATTGGGTTATGTGTGCACATCATCTAGTTGAGACTTCATGCATTATCTATTGCCAATACTCTTGATCTTCCTCTGATTCTGATGCACACGAACCGAGACTTCTTCAACTTAGCTCACCATCTGCATTAGGGTTGATATAATCATCCATCCATGCACTCATGTTGTATAAGTTGTCGATGTCATTTCCTCTAGATGACTCTATGTATCTGATGGGTCCAAGGGTGCAACAACTTCAAAATATCCAACTTCAAATATCATCTCCCTCTTCTTCAAGTTGATGATCACCTAGTTATCAAAATCCCACTCTAGTCCCATCAGTGTTAGATATGGTTGAATTTCATCCACAATCTTAATAACTTCAAAGTTGTCCATACTGCACACCCCACCTATCTTCATAGGTACTCCTATCAAATGACCAATTGGTACTATTTTGTGTTGATTTGCGAGACTTAGTTGAACAGGAGACCATACTAGCGTGGGTTTTCCCAACATATCCCATGTCTACTTTGGTAAAACATTCACATTAGACCCCAAGTCCAATATGAAATTATCTACATCATACTCCCCAATTTATGCATTGAATCTAAATTAGTTGTTGGTCCTCTTCCTGCATAGTACCTTATTTACCAACCTTTGTGCAATGGAAGTCTCCCTTCCTTGTGTGCAGTGATCAATCATTTTATATAGTGTACTCAAACATTTTCATATTTCATTATCTCTACCGATATAGGTGGAAATTGGTGGCCACCCACCTATTCCACTAGATCAAAGCAGGGGTTTCCACCTTGGCAGTTTTTCTACATATTTTCAAGTCCTAAACTTCTGAGGTTGTTTTGAGGCCCTAAACATCGTTTTTTGGGATCGCCACAATCACATTGTAGGCTTTAACCAGAGTGTGATGGAAAAATTTTCATTCCTTAGATAGACCTTTCAAACGAGATATTGTGTGCCCAAAACAGAGATCGTATGCAAAAGTTACGCCCTTGGGAAGTTGGCATAACAACTACCCCCATCGGGGCCCGCAAACCTTTTGGCATTTCATTTTCTGGGGTTAGGATTTTGGATTTTATTTATGATAAAAATCCTCTAGAGCCTCATTTTAATCATCATCATCTTCTTGCGAATGAGCATATCCATCACATCTCTTATCATAGATAAGTTTGCACCATTCTAGTGAGTTATTCACTCTATAGTTTCACAGTTGTTGTACATTCTCTCATTAATTAAAATTGTGCATTACTATATCTCTATGTTTATTGCAATATTTTTGTGTAAATCACAATATCTTTGTATATTTCATTTTTATATCTCTTCCTTCATTTCCTTCTCAAAATAATTTGGATTAGGCCATCGATTTTCACCTAGATCATTTACATAACTTCTCAGGAATTATGTTAACATGCTTACCTTTACAGTTGGCTTCTTAGGCACAGCGCAATCTCCTACATGAGGCACATATGATGTTGATGCCCCCCAATCTTGTCGAAGTACTTCCTTTATTTCCCTATGATATGTCTATTCCTCTTGTTGAGGATCAAAGGTTGGCATAGGCCCTGCTAACTTCATTACCCATTTCTCAATCTACTTTCCTTCATTCATCATATCAGCTCTTTCTATAGCTCCTTTGTGCATAAAAACTGTTATTCTTGGTCCTTCGTTACATTTTTTAGCTGATATCTTCTATACATTTTGGTTTGGATTATGGTTTTGGTTTCCTCTAGCCTTCCATTTCACAACTAGTTGAGGAAAATCTTATGTCACATTGTCCAGTGCTCTACAGTATGTGCACATTGTAAATGGATTCAGGAATTCGTGGGCCAAGTGTCCTAGTTTATTACATTTATAACATATAATCGATCATCTTCCTCCTCTACCAAAATTTCCTCTTTCTCAACCTCTACCAAATTTTCCTCTATTCCATGGATTAAAGTCTCTTTGATTATTATATTGTGTACCACCCCCTTCTGTTGCAGAATTATCCTCTTAAATTTTGTACATTTCTAAAGTGCACTCCCTCATTAATTTGAATGTGTGATAGTCCTTCTCTTCATGTTCAACAGAATTTAAAAACAAGCTCCTTGGTGTACTCTGATACTTCTGTAGCAACAGACACTTTGTTGGGTGATGGCCCCATTTCTTACATATCTCGTAGTATCCCCCTCCTGGTAATGGATTCGGTGCTCCTATCGCCAAATACTTCATGAATGTTAATCATTACTCTTTATGATGGCCTTCATTCCTACACTTGGTACACCAGACTTTCTCACATTTCTCCTTTCCTTTTGTAAGTTCTGCCAATTGAATCGTCAATGCAACCAATTGCGTATGTACTTGCACCATTCTTCCATTATCTCATACCGGGTATGATTCCAATTTCATTTCAATTTCTAGCACCTCGGGCTGTGACACAACCTTTTGCTCAATCAAAAACCCATGAATGTGCAGTAGAATCCCTACAATGAACCATTATTTATGTTGTTGATCGAGGATATGGAAAGTCATTCTACCCATCATATCCTTGAACTTTTGATTGAATTCCAATACTGAATTTGTTTGTACCTTTTTAATCTCCTTTAGTTCTATGATGTACTAGGACTCAGACTTTGGCTTCTTGAACTCTTTCAGCAGTGCTTGTCTTATCTTTTCCAATGTCCTCTCTTGCCCCGTAGGTGTGGTACTCTATAGCTTCATGTACCATACCAGTGCACGGCCTCGAAATGTTTTGGCTAACTACACAATATTCACAACCTCATCTTGGACATTCTTTGCGGCCCAAATTGTCTCGCAGACAAAAATATGTTGTTTTGGGCCCTCTAACCCAACTACTTGAAACTCACGCATTCTAAGGGTGTTTTCTACCCCTTCCATGTTTCTTTTTGTATTCCCTCTTCTTGGTAATTTTGGTTGACTCTGACTCTAACTTTGACTCTATGCATTACTTCCACTACTCTAATTGCTACTTGTTGCGCCTCTTTCATCACCTTAGTGAGAAAAATAGAGGTTCTTGGAAGCTCAGTTGGGTTTGCTGAGCAGGAAAGCTACAAGGAAAAGGGTTAGAAAAAGAAATATAAAACAACAACTAAGAATTAAACTAAGAAATAATACAAAAACTAAATTTATAAGCATAGGGACATAGAGACAAAAAGAACTATGAGACCCATGTCACCAATGATAAGGTTGATATTAGTGAAAGAAAACACCGAGAAGCAAGGGGACTATGAGTCCCTTCTTCCTCCAAGGGAGGGCTCTTGGACCCCCACAAGTAAGCTTTTCTTACAACTTTGAAAAGGAAAATGAGAACGGTGAAAGAATTCTTTGCTAATCCACTCAAGGGGTGAGATGGATTGCCCAATGCAATGATGCAAGTATACTCTTGGCAAGGATAGAAAAGTCCTCAAGAGAATAATGGTAGCATAACTTTGCTTTGAATTCCTTGAAAAATAAACTGTATCCATGGCCTTTTCATAGCATTCCTTTGGGTTATTGTTCAACTAGTTTGTAGTGTGTAAAGAGGCTAGTTAGGGCATTTCTAGGTCTTTGACCAGCCACCCAGTCGAATCCAGTCCAGATTTGAGTGTCAAATCAACTTGGAAGCTGAACCAGAAGTGGGTGGGAGGCCGACCACTCTCATAAATGTGTCGTTTCTCAAGTGCGCGGCTTTTTGTGACAACATTCGCGCATCGTGCGCATGTGCACGAATCTTGCATTTTTGTTTCACGCATGTGCATGTGTGCCTAGTGTCTTCATAGTGCCCTTCAATTTTTTCACTATTTGTATAGTTTTTGACCCTTTATGAATGATTTTGTGTTAATTCAGGTCCACGGATGTCTTCATAACTGTTTGACGATGTTGAATTCTTGTAACCATTTGTGGACGAAATTTTAGTGATAACAGATGCCCCCTGATGGATGAGGTTAGGAGCATATGTATAGCCAAAATCCATCAATGTTTCTTCTACTAAGAATGTTTTTGTAAGAGAGAGAAATAGTGGGATTGTCAAGAGTGCCCTGTTGGAGGGAGAAGGGAACCTGTAGAACCCAACCTTCTATGAGGTGTGTAAAAAATAAAATGTGTACAAACGAGGTGGGCATGCCCCATGCTCGTGTCATGTAACTCAAAAATATGAATGAAGTGTTGATGTAGACAACTACAGTGACCTCGGGGGAGATTGTGATAAAGGCAGAAGACAATTCTGCAGGGAACATATTCTGAATAGTAGGCAGTGACATCTATAAGAAGTATCATGGATTCTGTAGGCATTGATAGCTTAGCCAAGTTTAGAGGTATTCGGAAAGTACAAGAACTAACTGCAATAGTCACAAAGTAAGACCCACCGTAACATGAGAAAGTGTTGACGTCGAATGTTATGGGGGTCAATGAAAACAGGGAGCAATTTGTGGTTCTCCCTGTGTCGTCTGAGATCTCTCATTGGATGGGTAATGAGAATCAAGATACTATCGCCCTTCTGGAAAACTGTGTTGACGTCAACAAAAAGGGGGACGCGACTCCCAGAAGTAAATGGCTTCATGAAATCTACTAGGTGAGGTTAGGAAGTGGAGGAGGTACATGGACGAAGTCAAGATGTAGGAAGACTCAAGACTGCCCTTGGTTGGAGTATATGTGAGATAAAAGTGGCTGCAACCATTCAACAAGGTCAAGTGTCAGAGGGACAACAAGACAGGGGATAAGTTGTGCCAGAGGTGGGACAAAGTGAATAAACTCAGAGGGTAGAGCTAAGTGGCCTGTGGGGTACTCTGAAGATATGGACGATGTCGTCAAGGGTAGATGATAAGTAGTTCCCCAACCAAGGGTGACATGGGTTGTGTTTGGCCAAAAAGGGAAGAAGGTCGCCAAAGGTGACGAAAAAAAGGTAATGTAACTATTGGAAACAAAGGCGTTTGTACAATAAATAAAGAATAATTTGGGATAAGTGTACAAATACAGAAACAGGTGCCCCAATGTGAGATGGTTGGCCTGGGTAGGGCACAATTTGCTTGGAGAACTAGTGGAGGGTGGGGGCCCCATGGGTGGGTTTCTGTATGAGGTAGGTGAAATGAAGGGAAATTTGCAGATGGGCAAACTGATTGTGGATGAAATGGAGGGCTTATGATACGACGGAGGTGCAGTCAAAAATAGAAGTGTGAAGAGATAATCTGGGAGTCCATTGGGAAAGCTAGAAAAATGAGGAGAAGGAGTATGTGGCTGATTTGCTACATGATGTAAGACTATCGGGACTCCCATCCCTAAAGGGTTTTGAAAAACAACATGAGTGTCAAAAGAACAAAAGGGTGCTATGAATGGGACAACTCATGTGGGTAAGAGTGCTACCGGGTGACAGTACCGAAGATGCAATTGGGGGTGTTGGTACTGCAGAGCCGGAAATGGGGATCCTAGAGGCAAATGTTAGAGCATGTGACTGGAGATGTAAGTGAGATTCATAGGGAATGACTACATTCCAGTACTGAGTATATACCTGAAGGGGTTGCGTTGATGTATGATGACCAAATACCTGCACACATGAAAACCAAATACCTGACATGAACAATATCTGAAGAGAATCGAACATATGAGCATTTATTTGATAATTTTGAATATGTGCATGCGTACCGGAGTGTGTCATGGGCAGATGCTCCGTCGGGAAAAAGGGAAAATTATCACTAGATGGAAATGTTTGTATAAGACGCCGAAGGCGGTTCAGAAGATAGAGCTTATGGGCTCCTTTACCAAAAAATGAAAGTGGGAAAAAGGGCTTAGATATGGATAGTGGGTCCATAATTCCATCCCAATGTTATTAACACTATGGACGATCGAGTGGTAATTTGGGGGGAGGACTTGTACCTCCCCTTTGCTCGAGGATTGATGAAGAAGTATAATGAATCACATTCACAAGAGCATTGGTATGGAGTGTCAGAGTAAACTTAGGAAGATATGTGTGGAGTGTTGCGGCTAATGTGTGGCAGACGTATGGGATAGATGGGAAATGGTGTGTATAATGGCCATATTCTGAACATATGGCGCAAGTGAAGTTGGTTCTCATCCCTTTACTATTTGAGTTAGGGGAGGTAGCGATAGTACTTTCTATATTGGCGAGTGGTGATGGTGTTGGATTGAGTGGAATTAGGTTACGTAACTCAGGTAGAGATGGGCATTTGTGGGTTGGGTGTCCATCTTTCTCACATAGCGTGCAAGGAGGTTGGACACATAGGGGGGGTGGAGCTGTGAGCTAATTCTTATTTTGCCTGCCCCAACTGTGGCAGGGAGGTTAGTGAGTGGGGGTGTAGAGGGTATGGTGGGAGTAAGTATGGGAATTGTCATTGGGATTCCTTCCATTTGGGGGGGGAATGGATGGTTGAGGAACCATCTCTGGTAAATGCCAAACTGGAATTTACAACACCATATTAGGGAGAGTAAGTGTTGAGGCTACTTGGAAAGCTTGTACGCCTGGTGGAGGGTAACGGAAGGGGGTTTGAGTAATGGCATGGGGAACTGTCTTCCAAACTAGGATATGGCCCTAGGGAGAGGTGAAATCATGAACTGGTGGAGTCGACGAGTTCGCAGGAGGCTCATGAGGGGGGATCTCTATGACTAGTGGGATGTCAGATATGATAGAAGCCAACCTAGGAGGAAGGGTATCCTCCGTGTCAGTTACTTTAGAGGAAACTACACACTCTTGTGCTGAAAAAGATGGGTTTAGGAATGGTGGTTCTCCCAAACAAGTGCCCAACATGGATGGGTCTTGGAATAATCCGGGGCCAATGTTGGCAACGAAAAAATCATTTGGGCTAACATGAATAAGGGGGAGGATTTTATCGATGTTGGTGGAATGGTTAGGCTCGTAATGTGTAAGTTGGTCGACGGTGATGATCTTCCCATTATGGGGGAACATCATCATATGAAACAACGAAGATGTGACTGCCTTCATAGCATACATGTAGTTGTGTCCGAACAAGATATTGTAATCAAGTTGGACATCGATAACTTCAATGTCGATGAGGATGGTTTTTCCCCCAAGTTCTATGGGGACATTTTGACAAAGCCATGTGGAAGATGTTGGTCGACTTTTGTAAGCTTGAAGGGTGATGGTAGAGGGTACTAGCTCAGGGGAGCCAATTTTCTGCCATACGTCTTTAGACATGATGCAGGTGGATGCACCTTCATCGATGATACACCAATAAACTATGGTGTTCCAAATCTTAACTAGTATCTGGAAGGCTACTTGGGTGGGAATATGTGGTTCTCCATTATCTAAATCAAATGTGATCAGCTGGGTGTCAGCTGTGTCGATTGCCCCTAAGGTAGAAAGAAAGGATTTTCTCTGTGATGGACAAGTTTGGAGGACCTCCAACACAGATATGGCTGCGGGAGACTGGGCTAAGTCCTCAACCAAACTATAATTATGAGCATCCCTAGCATGAGGGTTATGTACATTCCGTCATAAAGGCATACATGGTATGTGAGGAATGGGTTCCGCGTTAGGACGTGGAATCATCAATGGTTGTCTTGTAGTAGCTGGTCGTGTTTCTGAGGTGTTTGGGGTAGCATTGGGAGGCATACCATATTGACGACTGCGAGTTTGCAAAATAATTTCTTCACTGGTGAGGAGGATGTTGCGATCAACCAAATCCCTGGGTTGAGTGGCACCCGAGGTTTCATATTTCCCCATTTGTGATGGGGTAGGGTTGATCACTTGTTGGGTGTTCATCACACCTTGGTATGGAATGGGGTTTTGAAAAACAGTTGGATGTTTTGTTTGTAAATACTGTTGTGGGGCCTGCTGAGGGGAAGATGGTGTCGGAGGGCCCTGTGAGTTCATGGATGCCCTCATCCGTTAGAGGTCAGGAATTTGGGGGAAATGATGAGTATAATGTCCATACTCATTACATATAGTGCAAAGAAAGTTAGTTTGAAGATTCTTGTTCTTCCCTTGGCATGGTATATCAGTATTGATGCCCCCTTGGGGGTCCTGAGTGCCTTGGTTCTGGTTTCCCACAGTAGGTTGGTTCTGCTGGGGTTGATTCCTGCCTTGACCTAGGTTGTTGTTGTTCCTGTTTCATCCTTTCTTTTTGGCATTGTTCGATGGATGGGTCAGATTTTCCGTATTCATCTATTCAAAGTTTTGATATTGTTGAATGGGAGAGGGTTGAACAAAATTCACCCCATCATGAGGATGTGGGGGAGCCATAGATTGTGGGGGACCAAGAAATGGAAAGCATGGATTTTGTGGGGGTAAAAATATGTAAGGTACATATAAAGGCATGGTGCTAGAGGGGGTACCAGAGCTCGTTTGAATAGGTGGGTGTATGTGGGGTGCCGGTGGTGGCCCACTGATGGGGGGAGGTATAGCAACAGAGTATGGTTGTTGATAAGGGGGTGGGGGGTAATAAGAAGTTCCCCCATAATTCGGAGGGTATTGAGGTGTTCCATACATCGGTGGTGGTTAGGGTTGTGGACCATGGTGAGTGGTGTTACCAATCAGTTCGTCTGCTGAGTGAGACATCCCAGGTGTGTCTTGGCCAAATGGCACCGGTTTTGGAAGATCAGGAAGCATAGTGTATAGGTACCCTGAATGTGCATAGATGAGGTCATATTGTTGAGCGTTACTGATGGATTCCTCTTCAGATTGAGGGAAGGTGGAAGCTACATCCTTACTGAGGAGAGAGACAAGTGATCTAAGAAACCAGTCAAGACACTATTGTTTGGTGGTTTTTGCTTTACACAAACTACATCGCCTATGCCACTCATGAATGTGATCAGCGATATGTGTGGTTGAGGTTTGTTTGAAATTAGAGAGTAGTTATAGACCATTGTCATGGTGTATTGGTAATTGGAAGAAGGTCAAGAATGCTTTGGCCAAGGACTCTAAAGTCGCATGGGACCCTGATTTTTCTTCTACATACCATTTGGTCGATGAGCCAGTGAGTGTGTGTTGAAATAATTGCAGTCTAATGGAATCATCCATAATGCTATTGGAAGAGCACCAGAGGTGAAAAGTCATGACATGGTTGGCAGGGTCATCGCCTACCTTCCCTTCAAACTTGGGTATGTTTGAAGGTAGTTTCGTGGAAATTGCAGGCCATGTGGGGTTATGCAATATAGGATCATCGGTGAGTTTTCTTAGATCTGGTATGTTGAGAGAGGCCAAATATGGAATTTTTAGTGCGGGGGGGAGGGTTAGCTCCAGCCATGGTGTGATTGTGTTGTGAACTTGACCCTTGGGGGGGGCTAGGTGGGTTGGTACTTCCCCCTTCAGAGGAAGTGGGTCCCCTGCTTTCATGTAAAGGAGAGAGAGTGGATGGAGGACCTTGGGAAGTGGACCCAAGTAATGTGGAACCAAGCAAAGTTGATCCTAAAACAGTAGCACTCACAGGAGTGTGTGAAGGTGGTGTTGATGAGTGGGCAAGACTGGACACTCCCCCTAATATAGGAGGGAGGTTTAGCAAGAGTCGTGAATGACGGGGATTTTGTGGGTCCCCTATGATGTCTGACTAGCTGAGTGAATGTGTGCAAATGGTGGTGAGAGCAATAAAGAAATAAGAGCCTTTGTGTTGCAAATTTGAACTTTACAAAATATATATATCCAAATCAAAATGTAGTCATGCGTGCATCATACATAAAATGTTTTGAAAAAGAAGAATATATGTGGATAAGTGGGTTTTTTCCATGTGGGGAATCAAAAACAAATACTCGTGTCCTAGAAGACGTAACGTCCTTCCTCTCAAATAGCACTGGACCTTCCAATAGTACTCAACAGTGGGGTCTGAAGTCACTGGAAGAGAAACTAGTAAAGGGTGAAATAATTGGTTATAATGAGGGGTAAAGGGGGCATATCCCAAAATAACTGGCGATATTTCCCAATAGCCACACAAAATCCAATCAAGGTGCGATTGCATCCCACAATTGCCACCTGGGTAGATGTCCTAAAATTTGGTCACTAGGTACCTTGGTCAAAGTGCGGCATTTAGATTTTCGGCCTAAGAAATGGGTCAC
>JASDQU010681255.1:25562-41163 GCA_032191745.1 Picea mariana
AAAGAGGAAATTGATTTTAACCCCCTAAGTGCCTATGTGTTTTGACTAACCCCTTTATATGGTGAGGGGATTAAGTGTGGTTCAGCTTTAAAACATGCTTGAAATCATTTTTAAGAAGGAAAATGGCCTTCCCCACATCTCAAAAACTTTACAATGTGAATTTTTTCACATATGCGCGGGTCTTAGTGGAGACAGAGGCGCACAGAGTGCATGTATGCAAACAAAGACAAGTCAATAAGTGCATGTGTGCATAAAAGAACTGTGATTTAAGCACATGTGCGCATGATGCACGTCTATGGGCCTAAAAACCCGCGCACAGGTGACACATGACCGAGAATGAAAAATCGGGATGGATTTCTCCCAATTCAACTTGGAATTGGCTGATTGGCAGGTCGGCTTAGGCCGGTTAGTGCACCTGCAAGTTAAACAAACTAAAAGAAGAGCTAGAAAAACCCAAATGGGGTAGGAAATTGATACCTTTCCCCAGTGGAGTCGCCAATCTGTTGTGCCTCTTTTTTCACCTTAGTGAGTAAAATAGAGGTGCTTTCAAGCTCAGTTGGGTTTGCTGAGCAGGAAAGCTGCAAGGAAAAGGGTTAGAAAAAGAAATATAAAACAACAACTAAGAATTAAACTAAGAAATAATACAACAACTAAATTTATAAGCATACGGACATAGAGACAAAAAGAATAATGAGACCCATGTCACCAATGATAAGGCTGATATTAGTGAAAGAAAACACCGAGAAGCAAGGGGACTATGAGTCCCTTCTTCCTCCAAGGGAGGGCTCTTGGACCCCCACAAGTAAGCTCTTCTTACAACTTTGAAAAGGAAAATGAGAATGGTGAAAGAATTCTTTGCTAATCCACTCAAGGGGTGAGATGGATTGCCCAATGTAATGATGCAAGTATAATCTTGGCAAGGATAGAAGAGTCCTCAAGAGAATAATGGCATCATAACTTTGCTTTGAATTCCTTGAAAAATAAAGTGTATCCATAGCCTTTTTATAGCATTCCTTTGGGTTATTGTTCAACTAGTTTGTAGTGTGTAAAGAGGCTAATTAGGGCATTTCTAGGTCTTTGACCAACCACCCAGTCGAATCCAGTCTAGATTTGAGTGTCAAATCAACTTGGAAGATGAACCAGAAGTGGGTGGGAGGCCAACCACTCTCATAAATGCATTGTTTCTCAGGTGTGTAGCTTTTTGCGATAACAGTCATGCATCGTGTGCATGTGCATGAATCTTACATTTCAGTTTCACGCATGTGTGCGCGTGCCCAGTGTCTTCATAGCACCCTTCAATTTTTTCACTATTTGTATAGTTTTTGACCCTCTATGAATTCTTTTGTGTTAATTTAGGTCCATGGATGTCTTCATAACAGTTTGATGATGATGAATTATTGTAACCATTTGCAGACAAAATTTCAGTGATAACACTACTACTCTATTCTCCCTGGCTAACTACAATATATTTTGACAAGTCTTCAACTATTATCTTCGATTGTGGTGACACACATGGGGTCATGGATTTGACACAAGACATTGTTTGAGTAGGAATTAACGGTTCTTCTATTAATGGACTGGACTATAATTCCTCTTCTTCTCCTCTTGTATATGGTATTTCCACGATTTGGACTATTATGTAA
Source organism: Picea mariana (assembly GCA_032191745.1). NCBI lineage: Eukaryota > Viridiplantae > Streptophyta > Pinopsida > Pinales > Pinaceae > Picea > Picea mariana. The sequence continues at coordinate 27,206 of JASDQU010681255.1, forward strand.
GGCTCTCTCCCCTCTGGATCATTGCACAACTCTCCTTTCTCAGCCCCAGTCTTTTACCTCTTGTACCTCCTTCCTTCACATAATACTTCAAACTCATCTTCATCCTCTAGTATATATCCTTCAATCCTATGCATCCTCAGTCCCTCCCTTCCTTCTTCATCGTTCCTTCATTCTCTCATGTGCGTGAATCCCATTAGCAATCGAATTCCATTATCATCATGCACTTTTCACACAACAACATCTTTATCCATGTACCCAATGATTTCATGAACCTCTTGCATGAACCTTTGAAAAAATCCCTTTCTGTAACATTGTATGATTGGGTACAATCTATTGCAAACACTGTAATGTATCCTCCTAGTATGTTATCCAACCAAAAATCAATTGCACGAGTAGTTGGGTTAGTTACAGAATACAATTGTCTTACCAACTCAGGATTCCAATTCCTTGTCATTGCAGTTATGTACCTTCCAGTATTCTCCACTAATGTTTATAGCCACTCAATCAGAATAATTGGAAATTCGCTAAAGAAAATTTCATCCAGTTCTGTGTACACATGCCTTTGCATCCATTACTTGTCATTCATCCGAGGGTTTTTTTTCTCTTGTCGAGCAAACTCCCATTCCTTCCTTTCCAACCATTCTGATATCTCTTTCTTATTCGGCCTCCAAAATATTCCCTCAATTAAAAATGTTGTGTCTTGACAATGGAACCATTTGTTGGCGCTATGTGTGGTTTATAAGACCCTAGCTTCGATTTATATGTCACCAACAAAACCCAATAGAAACCAACCCTTTCATCATCACATGCTTGTGAAAATGAAGTCAAACCTGAGGTATATATTGCGACTGCAATAACAAGGTTTCTACAATAGTGAGGGAATGGGTGGTGACCATTCTATTCATTCTTTACTTATTAGTTTTGTGCGCATTGTTTTGTCTCTCTTCATTATTTGATACTTAGTGACTTTAGATTCATAATATCATTATATTCCATATTACCACATAACCCATTACTATAACAGTCATGATTATGTGCCAAGATTAAAGAGAAAGAAAATCTACTCTAATACGCATCTAGATAGAATCCATAAACAATCACATAAACGACATGTAAAACAAGATTTAACGTGGCTCACCCAACTCTAGGCTATGTCCACAATGGCTGGATTATTTATTATGTGTTGGTAATTTCTTCAGGCTTGCGTACTATGCTTATAAATATATATCATGGTTATATTTCTCCTCTACTATCCTAGTCTCTTTGTAGTGCAAGCCTCTCCCTCCCTCTACATCATCTCTTACATTCAAACATGGATTCCTCTCTTTTACAGACTAGACTAGAAAATCAAGAACAGGAACCCAAAACATACCAGGAGGAACCAACAACAAGGAACCCCTATTCTCCCAACCCAATATATATTTATACATACAATATAGGGATTAAACCCCTACTTTGTTCGTCCCAAAAACCCTATTACAACGCATGACTACTCCAATTAATTGGTTGTTCGGGTTGCTTTATTCTACGTTTCCATCTGCATGTTTCTTTTGCACTTTGACTAATTTTCTCCGACTTTTGTGCGTCCTTCTATCTTTATCATGTTGGGTTGTCATCCTTTCTTTTAACTCACTTTCTTCTCCTACTTTATTCTTCTCTTTGCTTTATTATTCTCTCTTCTTTATTCTACTTATTGTGTGTTGTCCTTATGGATGAACCTCAACTATGCACTCCCTAGTCTTTCTTCCTCTTCTGCACACACCTCTTCTATACTTAGGATTTTTCCCAAAATTGTATCCAAAAACTTCCTGTCCAACACAAGGTATAGCTCAGTTCGAGATACATTACAGTTCAGGGGAAACTCTTTTATTGGTTGGTTTCACTAATTCAGATTGGATCAGCGACCTTGATGATTGAATGATCTCGATTATGCTAAAAACAAAATAAATGAATATATATATATATCTAAGAAACACACAAAGATATTCCAAGAAACACAGAGATACAATAATACTCAATTTTTATTAAAGACTAAAATATGCATAGATTGTAAAAGAAAACACAGAGTGGAAAGAACTCGCTTGAATGTTGGTATCTTATCTCTAAGGAGATATGTGACGGCTACGCACATTGACAAGAATATTTACATCACACTTCATTGCATACATAAAGGGCCTCCTTCACCTCAATTATATATGGGAGAGTGAGAGTAGAATAATTCCCATGATGCATGTGAGATAAATTGGTCTAAGTTTATAAAATTCCATAGGCATGTAAAAAACTAGGCCTTCCTAAGAGATCATGGACCAATAAAGAAGGACGTCAACCTTCCTTAGGAAGTTCACAACAAAGTTCAAGTCATCTACAGTAAGCAAGATGAAAAGAAGAAAGAATGCTATGCTAAGTTTTCTGATCGTTGTCGGCGTCAGTTAGTCTGTTACTGTAATAAAGCATTCACTAGTCTAAGAAAATAATGGCAATGTCTATTTTAGAGTAGAGTTAGATGTGTCATAAAACTCTGTGGAAAAATGTCTCTTGCGAATCTGAATGCACAGATAATTGCAAAATAAAAGTGCCATGTACCAATTGTATAAGATCATATTGAATGTTTAAGAAGGGAAAAGACCCTCTAATACAATGATGACGTTTTGGGAATTCTGAGTTATTCATTTTTCTTGTATACCATTGAGTTTTCATTTCTATTGAGATGAGATGAGGGAACTACCTTGCATTCATGTTTTTTTGTTGTTAGTTGAGGGTTGAGTGAAATAGAGAGCACATCAAAGGAATTGGTGTGCATCTTTGATTAGGTTGAGTGAATCAGCAAGATGCCCCTTCATCTCGATTTGTGGACAACATAGAATATAGGCTAGGCTTCTATCTCCAGCAAGAGTGCCCTCCCTTCTTCCTACTGCATCTATCCTCCTATCCTCCTCGTATACTATGTGCCTCCCTCTATTTGATACATAAAAAAAAAAGTGCCTTCAAAGAAAACGCATTTCCCCTTTTCTCTACTCAACAAAATGCTTAGACGTCCCAATCTCTCACTAGGAAAGCATAGTGTCTCCCTCCATCCATTATTTTGAGTTCCCCTCCTCTCCATTAGTACACCATATATCTATCTAGTCTCTACTCACTAAGACTATCCCTCTTTTAGATGCACTAGTGTGTTGCATAAGAAAAATCGTGTCTTCCTTGTAGTAGATTCCCTCACACTCAGATCAATTGGTATCAAAGCATGCTCTTTCCTTGGGACTAGAACTTCATCCAGCAGGTTCAAAAATTATTTTTTTGGGGGGGTCTTCCTCCTTAGTCTCATGCTTCTACTCAGAGCATGCATTTCACCCTTCTCATGGATTCTTTCACACTCTCCTTGGGGTTTATTCCGGGCTGTCGACCATGCCGCCTCGACGAGAAGCCTCCAGTGAGGAATCTAGTGCATACACATCAATCCCAGTGGCAGATTTGGTGTTGTCTCTTCAAGAATGGATTCGACTTCAAAAGTGAATACCTCCAACGACCATGCAGTTGCACACCCGTTTTAAATTACCCAGTTCGTCGGCGATGTTAGCACAAATTTTTTTGATAAATTAATGTCTTTTCCTTAGGAAATAGCCCCTTGGTGAAAAAGAAGGAAAGGGGTCTTAGCGCAACCCACATTATGTTTTTATCCTAAGTTTATTGGTGACTTGACAGTTCTGGCGCATTGTGGCTATAAATCATGAAANCCCCCCCAGACCTTTCTACCTTTAACGGTAGGGGGCGGGGGGGGTGGGTCCAAGTTGGTGGTTTTATGGCGTGGGCTCCTCACAGCGTGTCACCTCTACAGTAACACGAACCCCCCTCGCTCTTTCCCTCTTACTGCCTACCCGCCCCCTTTGAGCTAGCCGCCAGACCACCTCCCAATACTGCCCACGCTCTCACTAACATATGTCCTCCACTCACACTAATGCACTCCTTTTATTTTCCAATTTTATTTCTCTCCCTCTCACCTCTCGACACCTGTTCCACTTACACTCCATGTCACCTCCACTATTATTATCATTTACCCCCTAACCTATCACACCGCTCTACCACCACATCATTTTCCCCTTGCCACATCACCTTCGCGCCATTACACCTCATCTCCCTAATACTCATGCTCATGCATTTCCAGTCACCACCAACCTTATCCTTCAAGATGGCCATCATTCACTCATTGTACCATGCGAATCTATGCCAAATACCTTGCCAACTCACCATTATCTTCATCCACGTCCGCCTGCTAGTTTTCCCTGCAAACATCCAGCAAAAAATACAATCTAATAGAGAAAACACAGGCAAAAAGCCTTGAATGCAGTGGCTCAATCATGCCTCTAGTGGTTGAAACCTCATCTCATCCCATAAATGGAAAGATGGAAAGGACTGGCTGTGGAAGCAGACTGTCATCCCATGGTACCGCTTCCAGCAGTTTTTCCTGCTAACCCATGTCGATCTAAGCTCGTGTTTGACAGAAGGATACACGTTAATTCTGACAGAATAACTCACCGACACAAAGCTTTGATTGTAGTGGATAGGTCACACTCTTGGTAGTGGCGAATTGTTTTGAGTATAAATAGTTAGTTTTGATATTTTGTTATGGTCATCAACTAGTTGAGTAGAGCTCCCTATTCTGTAATGTTTTTCTACCAAAACTGTTCTCTGGTTATGTATCAGATTTGAGACTTTCAGATTAATAGAAGTCAGCCTCTTTTCATCTCTCTGTAATAACGGTGCTAAAACACTTGGGCATGGAGGATCCAGTCGAGGGTTGTTATGTTGTTGTAATGTAGGTTTGATTATAGCGGTATCGTGACTAGTTTTGGTCAACTCCTTTCTTATCTTTTCCCTCTTACACTGAATGACTCAAGCATGGAGGATCCAGTCGAGTTGTTGTAGCTACATTGTGATGTAGGTTTGATCATCGTGCAGTTGTGACTTTGTTGTTTGTACATATTTCAGTGTTTGGAACTTGAGCTTAAGAGTGATCTTGAGTCTGAGTTTTTCTTCTCCAATCTAATTGAAGGCCTAATGCCCATAGCAGTCTTGTTCACCTTTCTCACTAAGTCTTCCCTTTTCTTGCATTTAAACTCAATTCACTGACTGAAGTTGATGTGGCCCTCACTTCCCTGTGCATTTCTTGTCCAGTTATGTGTTGAACATCATTAATATATTGAGTTTTGTCCATTGACCTCCACTCATATAAAACCAACATCCACCAAACACTATGATGGGTACTGGGCTCATCGTCCCGCAATCTGAGGGTGACTATCAGTGCTAACAGGAGAAATGAATGGAGAGACTGTGGATTCCTAGCTCCATGGCCTCTCCACTTATTTCAAAACCTTGTCTGATATGGAGGAGGCCACCAAATTGCAAATATCCAGCCTTCAACTTGAAGGAATTGCCCAAACTGGGTGGGACACACACTTGGATAGCACAGAATTGATCGTTGAGCTCGGTACTCTGCATTCCTCGACAAATGGCCACATTACTTCATGGGATACATTTTTTCAGGATTTGAGATAATGCTTCTACCTTCCAAGCGATCTTCAGAACTTACTCGCAAAGTGGTTACAACTCCATCTGCTCCCCAATTAGGTGGTTCAAGCCTACATCGATGTCCTCTACAAGTTGCGCATCCAACTACATATCAACAAACCAGACGAGGTATTAATTATAAATTTCGATTCTGGTTTAGTGTTACCTCTTCGACGAGAGGTAGATATTTTTTACAGTCCTTCTCTGGACAAGGCTTTCTTACAGGTCTTGGCCATAGAAAGAAAGGTGGCTCCTCACATTTGATATCCACCAAATAGAACCCAGAGTAATAACCCACCCCCTTCTCATTCTCAACCTTATCCTTCTTCCTTGTCGGCGACCAAAAATAAAGTTTGGTGTAATTTTTACAAAACCAACTCCCATAACTTTTTCAACTGTCGAGCCATTAACAATAGCCACCCCCATCAGACCTTGTTTGCAGATAACACATCCACTGAGTTTCTAGAGAAACCACAAGTCATCTCTCTCACCAACCCCATTGAATTAGACCCATCCCTCATTCTCATGACTACGCCAAAACTAGATCACTATAGCATTCCCCTCTTCACTCACAACTACCAAATTAAAGATGAACTCGCCACTCTCATTATGCACAATGACAATCAAAGGAATCTAATATCACAAGCATTAGTCCAACATCTACAAATCCCCACCACCAAACACCCCAATCCATATCAGCTTGGTTGGGTAAAGAAGAGAAATCCTCACATTACTATTGCTAGATGTTGCACAGTCACTTTCACCATTGGCCCTTTTCATGACATAGTGATCTGTGACGTGTCACCGTTAGATTGTGCTGACCTCCTTCTCAGTCTTCCTTACCAATAAGAATGAAAAGTGGTGTATCATGCCAAGATTCATCAGTGCCACCTTAAATAGGTTGGGCACACCTATGTAGTTACTTCATCATCTATCAGTTCACCACAGTCATGAACCGCTACCATCGCCATGCACCATGTTATCAATACCACCAATGTCTCTCTGTGTTTGACCCACCATGTTTAGCCCAAGAACCTCACTAATATGAAACCTTCCACAATAATCCCTCTACTCCCAAAATGTTCCAAAGTCTCACGGTCTCCCTCAAGGCTCCCACCCTCTCAAGCCTGGCCTCCATCCATTGATCTCATTCATAACGCATCATTACACAATATGCCATCAGCTCGCTCAGTTACACAAGACATTACCGAACGTCCTCTAGTTACTTCATCCCATTCCTGCACCCAAGTAACAATTAAATATCACTATCCATTACCCGATATCACCTCTCTATTTTTCCTGGGAGTGATACGTAAACAGGGAGGTCACCTAGTGACTTACCGCTCTGAGACCGTGTCCTCAACCAAATTTACTGACTACCACTATGCCAAATAATTTCACCTCTTGATGTCGGATTTACAAAAGTGGTACCCTTACAAAATGACCATGCATGCTTCCGTAGACTTCTTACCTTTCGAGGTCTATCTTGGATTTCAGTCCCGAGCTCCCCTCGAGTTCCCCTCCTCTCCATTAGTGTGCCATCTATCTATCACGTCTATTCTCACTAAGTGTATCCCTCTTTTATATTCACCAGTGCGTTGCATAAGAAAAATCGTGTCTTCCTTATAGCATAAAACCTCACACTCAGTTCAGATCACCCATCCTAGTACTAATCTATCTTGAGTGCTCTTAATTGTGGGATTATAATGGGATCCTATGCATTAACGTTATGTTGTAGGCATGTAGGTAACCCCTTGCTATTAACAAATGGTGATTTTACCCGCATCAATAGAATTGGTGTTAGAAGGATGGTTGGATGACAATCCTTCCCATGTGGAGTCATTTCATTAATGTTTATCCATCCCAAGTGTCCTCTCTGTATCTCTGTATGGGATCACCCTTTGAGTCTTCTGAGACCCACCAAGGGAATTTTAGTTGAGAAAGTTAATATCTTGTGAAACTCAAAGTTCGATGTTGAAGGTCATGTCATTTCATTCACACATATCAATCAGTTTAACATCACTCAACAAAATATTAAGATTTTTCAAGACAATTAAGTCTATCAATTGTTTATCCTCACATTTGAAGGGTAGATTAAAGCCTAGTTTTAGACATTGCCAGTGAAATCTATACATAGCTGGAAACAATTCATGGAAATATTTATGTTTCTCATGTAGATTATTTTTATGATGAACTCTTTAATGAAATCATAGAAGTATGTAGGCTTAGAAACAAATATGTGGATGATTTCTTTCTAAGAGTCTTGCATATTTATTGTATAATTCCTTAAAATGGAAAACACTCAGACCAAAAAGTCTTGGATTGGTTTCCATATCTCATTTATATTCCTAAAGGGAATGATCTAGGTATTCAAATCATCTCTCATTCAAAAGATTCATATCTAACCATGAAGGATGGGGGATACACTATCTCTAATCAGCACTCTGTTATAGCTATGGGGAACTATTTACCAATAGTATTAAACACATTAAACATGGAGTGTGAACCATCTACTGTCTCCCCTTCAAAAAATCATGAACATACTTTGGTCTATGAAAAATATCCTATTGAAGAAATCTCATCATTTTCAGAAGCCAAATATATCCATTCTCTTTATACAAATATATTTGATATTAATCACTCACATGAGCACTTGCATGTTTATCATGCAATGCAGTGTGTACACTTTTCTTACAATGGAACACTGAATGATAAATTAGAACAACAAGATTTCCAAGCTTTTATCGATCATAGAATCATTCTTCATGACAGTCCATCTAGGATGCACATAGATCTAAGTCCTTTTCCATTTCTGGAACATGTTGAATCACAATTTGATCTCAATAACTCTATTTTTTATAACTACTTTTCTATTCTAGAATTGCATGTGAGTACTAACCTATCATTCATTGATCCTATGCAATGTAAAAAAAATTATCTCAATGCACAGATGTTAACAATGGAAAATTTAAAGTATGCAAAGCATAACAAGTTTTTTGGTCCACCTGAAGAAGTCACATCAAATGAACAACCCATCACCATATGAAGCATGGGCATTGAGTTAATATGAGAAACATTGTCCCCCAAATCTTCTCTAGAATCATATGTCAATCTTCGAGAGAAAATGCATCACTCGTCCTTGGATTCTTTCTCAATAATCCAACACTCCTCACATGATTTTGATGATGTTATAGGAGAAGGTTTGGATTCATCTTTCACTCAACGTTTCCCTCAAACTAGCAGTTATCATTTCCCCTCTCAGCATGTGGGTTATGTAAAATGTGGACCTAGGGAGACTTTCTCGGATAATGAGTCACTTTAGTTTCAACCGATGGTTATGTTAGCTTCTCATCATCTTTCTTTGACCCCTGGAATGAATGATGCCACCTATACTGAGACTCTTGAACAAGGTACATTGCATGAAAATTTCATTTATGGGTCTCATCAGGTATGTCACTCATTTCCAATTACCTTCTAACAGTCCTGCAGTAATAACTGTAAATTTTATGATGGAATTGAGTCATGGTTGGAGGAATCCTATGTTTCTACATTTCCCATGAACCATAAAGTTGCTAAGTTTAACATGTTGTGTGGATATTTTCTTGAAGCAATTCTTCTTATGTTTTATCCCTCACTACTCCATTTTCCGCAATTAATTTTTGATGAAAATGTGGTTGCAAGTTTGGAGTTACTCGATTGGTTGCACTGGCACTATGCTTTTACTTAGCCCTTCTTGTACTAGTGTAGGATAGAGTAGGAATAGGAGTAGCATAATTTGTTTTCTTCCTTTCTTCCTACATAGTTAGATGTTTTCTTTTACTTTCACTTGTATAGCAGAGACCTTTACATGTCTCAGTTTCTTGAATAAAAGACACTAGCTGTATTAGTTCAATTTGCAACTCACAATGGCCTACTTTAGTCTAATTTTCTTCTTGCATAAAATATTTATTCTTTTCATTTGATGCATTTCATTGTTGTTGTTTGACTAAAAGTTTGGATTAAATTTAGTTATCATGAGGAAACCATGTAAAAAATTCTTTGAGAAGTTCAACTAGATGATTCATTTTCTTCGTTCGCATTCACTCTAATAATTGATAGTTGGACAACTTGTTATCCTAGGTTGTTGAAAGAATATCTTTTGAGGAATACTTTACATATTGGGGAATATGGAAACTAGGTTGAAGGAATCATATCAGCTATTCATGGCTTTGTTTTCTGTAATCCACAATGATTATGCAACCCATATTGACCAATATTTTGAAGGTTATGTTTCTTACAAAAGGATAATCCAATGGATCGATGTTGCAGTATCTTGGGTTCATTCTCTTGGTTTCTGAAACAAACACTGGTGAGATAAAATATGTTACAAATCCTCGCAACGAGTATGTATTTTTATAAACTTAAATTCTACATGATGCACTTATTTCAATAATTTTAAAGGTAGATCGTCGATTGTTTCAGAAGAAATGCAAAGTCGCAAAGCATATTGCAATCATCGTAGCTTAATTCTTTCATGATGGTGTATATTGAGTAGAATCACTGAGTGTTTGTTGTTTTATGAAGGGGTTGTACTTGAGGCTCTTGGTACATTTATCCCTTTCCTAGACTTAAAATATTTTTCAGATTACTGAGAGGGGGGGTGAATCAGTAATAGATATTTTTAATCTTTTTAACCACAGTATGTAAGTGTTATTTATATTTATGAACAATGTAACATTATCATCCAATAAGTGCAGAGTAAATAAACCATAAACAATGAACAATCACACACATGCATAGTACACTAGTATTTTATGTGGAAACCCAATGTGGGATAAAACCACAGAATGGTTTTTATTATATGCATTTAAGAATTACATTCATTGGAAGCACCAAATTCCTTTGTTCTATAGTTGCAACTGGAAGGAGGCTTTGACCCCCTATATTTTCAGGCTACAACTTGAGGGAAGCTACAACTCCCCAATTCTCTAGCTACAACCAGAAGGAGGCTACAACCCCCTATGTTCTACAGCTACAACCACCTATCCTTGCCCCATCTTGCTTCTTGAAATATAAGTGAGATGATGAAACCTATGCCACACTTTCACTGTGAGATATACCACTGTAAACCTGTACCAATTTGTGTCAACAACCTGTAACCAACCAATGACACTGTCATGTAACCAACATGTGCCACTGTCCTGTAACCAACCTGTACATGTACTCAACTTGTACCAACAAAACCCAATAGGTACTTGACCTATCTGTGCTCCAGCACGTGTATCTGTGCACCCTTTATATACTGCAGCCTGCATATGTATGTGGCCTTTCTATACTGCAGACTTCATATGCCTTATGAAAACTAGGGTTTTCACCCTCCTGAAAAACTATGACCCTTTGTTGTCTATGTCACATCAACCTACAACCTGACACTGTGTCCAAATGGTAGTCGTTCCCTATGCATACATCTTCATACATATCCCTTAACCCAATGCATCTATATTTCTCTATTCATGTGCCACCCAAGTGTGTATAATCATGAATAAGTATAATAACCCTCACATGGATTAGACATCAAACCTTAACTAATATATAGCCTCTCAATACATAAACCACTTCACAAATGCAATATTTGAACCATGTACCACAAAAAACCTTGGCCATATGATTCAGGTGGATATCGGTGGCCACCCACCTTTTCCGATTGGCTCAAAACTATTTTCTGGCAATTTTGGCAGTTTACTATTTTTAGTAGGTTTTAACTTTCGGGGCCATTTTGAGGGCCTAAATGAAGGTTTTTATAGATATAGGTTCTCAATGATAGTTTAAGGCATCATTGATCCCCCAAAATGAATCTCCTTGACGATACCTTTCCAACGAGCTATCACACGCCTAAAACGGAGATTGTATGCAAAAGTTACGACCCCGGGAAGTTGATGTACTCACTTACCCAAACGAGGCCCACATGACTTTTGGCGCTTCATCTCCTAGGGTTAGGTTTTTGGATGTCTAGGACTTTTGGCATTCCCGTTTATTGTAAAAAGGCCTTCAGAGCCTCATTGTAATCATCTTCTTGTGAATGCGAGTAGCCATCAAATCTCTTCTCAGAGATAAGCTGCCACCATTCTAGCGAGTCTTTCACTCTGTATTTTCACAGTCCCTGTACATTTCTTTCATTAATAGAAATCATGTATTACTGTATATCTGTGTTTAGAGTTGCATCTCTGATACATTTATGTTATATTATTGAATATCTGTGATATCTCTGTGCATTTCCTTATTATATCTCCGCTCTCATTTCGTGCCAAAAATAATCAGGATTAGTGGTATCAGAGCAGGATGCTCTTGATCGTTTTCTCAGTGCATGTCCCCGACGAGGTCCGATTATAGCAAGTTGGGTCTCAAGCTTGTCTCTCTTGAAGACAATCGCTCTCGCACACCCAAGAAACCCTCAATGGCGGAAGCAAAGAAAATCGACGGAGCAGATGATCCTATCAATCTATTGCTTGAGCAAGATCTCACGCGACAGAGGGACGAAATGATGGAGAATTTTTCCCACATCCTTAAATGCCTACTGATAGCATCAGGCGCATCTTCATCAAGCGACCACTTTGAAGGCACCTCACCTTTCAAGGTACAAGTTAATTTTCATATTCTTGTATTTGAAGGACAGATAGATGCAGAAGCCCTAGAAAAATGGTTAACTCTGCTAGAAGGTTATTTCTCTGTTCACAATTTTTTCGACAAAGAAAAGATCACCTTCGCACTCCTTAAATCTCTCCATCATGTCAAAAATTGGTGGGAAACTTACTGGGTGCAAATTTCCACAGAGGAGTCTGGAATATATGGGGTCGATCCCACTTGGGATTTTTTCGTGGATGCAGTAAAAGAACAGTATTACCCTGTTGGCAACTATGAGGACCAGTACATGAGATGGACCACACTGCGGAAAGAGAGGGTCCAAGCAGTTTCGGAGTTCACCAATACCTTCCATACCTTTCCCACCAAGTTGGGTATCAAAGAATCCGAGCAACATTTGGTTCTGAAATACCGTGGGGCTCTACACAGATACATCCAGAATGAAATGGATTTTCTGGACATCTCATCATTCAGTGCTGCTTATCGATATGCTGTTAAAATTGAGAAGAAATTTAAGCACCAGAACAAACGGGAATTTGGGTCTGCAAATCTGCAACAACCAAAGTATGACAAAGACGGCCCTAACAAACAGTCTCCTGAAAACTAGTCCAAGACACAGGAAAAGAAGGGTCATGGGAAGACAAAAAAGGACACTGGAAAATGGTGTGATTTCCACAAAAGCCCTTGGCACAACACCGATGAATGTCGCTCAAAATAGTCATTGGTGGACGAGATCAAAGACAAGGATCTGAACCCTAATTCAGAATCTGATTCTGAAAACACAGGTAAAGGATAGATCATTGACGCAGACCCCACTGCTATTGTTGTGACCACAGCAATTCAACCAAAAGAACCAACAGATCCTGGAGAGGGGGAGCGCCTTTTTCATTCACAGATGTGGGTGAAGGGGAACCCTCTGCATTTTATTGTTGATAGATGAAGCCAGAAGAACCTCATCTCAACAGAGGTCGTCAAACAGTTGGGGTTGTCGACAAGACCACACCCACAACCATACAACATTGGGTGGCTTTGCCAAGGACAAGATCTTTGTTTCAACCAGCAATGTCAATTGTCATACGACATCCATCCCTTCAAGGACAAGGTATTATGTGATGTTGCCCCACTGGATGTCTGTGATGTTCTCTTGGGCCAACCATATATGTGGAAGCGCCATGTTGTTTATGAGTCTCAACCCCGTAGTGTCATTGTTAATTTGGGGGGTCATCTCTACAGAATACCAGAGGTAGTTCCAACTATTTTTCCACCTAAAAAGTGTCGCAAGGTAGTATCTCATACTGCAAAATTCAGCATCTTCACAATCTGTTCGAAAGGGGAACGGAATGACATTGCAACCACTACAGTTTCGCCCCCTGCACCTTCTATCCAATAGAAGAAGGTCGACAATGTTACAGCAAAGCACAAAAATTCCTTCTGCGCACCTTCCTCTCATGTAGCTAGACTTGTTGAATAGCCTCAACTTCAACAGGTTCATGACAGACTTCCAAAAACCAAGCAGCGTGACGTCTCCAGCCATACAAGCAACTCACCCAGATGCAGATCCAGCAAATGCTTTGCCCTCTCCCCTGAGAACTCAATGCAATGGATACCATTGCTTCATAAGGAGGGATGATTGATATAGCTGGATATCGCTGGCCACCCACCTTTTTTGACTGCCTCAAAACTCTTTTCTGGCAATTTTGGCAGTTTACTGTTTTTAGCAGGTTTTAACTTCTAGGGCCATTTTGAGGGCATAAATGAATGTTTTTCGATATAGAGGTTCT
>JASDQU010681256.1:0-46854 GCA_032191745.1 Picea mariana
AAAAATAGTAGTATATATATATATATATATATATATATATATATATATATATATATATAGCATGTGTATGAAGAAACTTCCTTTCCAAAAGATCACCCTCCTTCCATAATAACAACCCATAAGAGAAACTGCATTTGAATTTTGTATATGCAAATTTCTTCTTTTAATGCACTTTTTCCTTGCCTAAAATAGACCCTACGAATTTCCTAGGGAGATAATACCCTAAAATTAAGTCTTAAATTATGGAATAAGTAAGGATAAAAAATTGTATGATGGGCTAGGCTAATTTTAGGAAGGAGAAACTTAAAAGACAACAATGTAAGCTCCTCTAGGCCAAGCACTCTTTAGCTTAAGGTCACATGAAAAGACCCCCTTGACCATGCCAAATTGCAACCAGTCCTTAAAATTTCAAAGTGCTTTAAAAGGCATGAAATCACAGATTGATGTTTCTTGCCATATCAGGTTTGCAAATGTTCAGCCACCTGCTAAAAGTAGCATTGCTAAAAATAGCTCATCCTCAGAATCTAATGAAACTCACACCATAGGCAAATCCCCCAACAGGGTCCTCAAATATGAAATCAGCTCGGTAATCAACCACTCTTGAAACCCTCTTGACCATGCCAAAACACAACTGGTCCCTGAAATTTCAAAGTGCTTGGAATTGCTTGAAATCATACATTGATGTTGCCCACCATACTAGGTCTCCAAATGTTCAGTCACCTGTGAAAAGTAGCACTGTTAAATGTTAAAAAACTCAAATTCATACCACCTAGATACTTTACTACCTTGGGTTTTCCTTGCTAATAAATAAATTACAACACACATAATAAAATATATTGGTTGGAAATAAAACAACGGAAGCAAAATATGGAAACCAAACTTCACAATGCACACAAAAATTTTGCCCTTCAAATCAACTTTTCATCAATAATGACTCTAAGCTTACAAGGGTTCCCTTACCGAGAAAATGGTCCATTGAGGAAAAATACAAATTACAACAAACCTAGCAACTCTGGCCCTCAACTAAAGAAACCCTTTGCCTGATCTGCCTAGATTTTCCTGCTAGACACTTAGATATGCACTAGATTTGTCTGTTGGTACCTTAGATCTACTAGATTTTCTTGCTGGTACCTTAGATCTGCTAGATCTGCCCGCTGGTACCTCAGATCTGCACTAGATTTGTTCGCTGTACCTCAAATCTGCACTAGATCTGTCCATTGGTACCTCAAATCTGCAAGATCTGCTTGCTGATCCCTCAGATCTGCCCGCTGGTACCTCAAATCTGCTAGATCTGTTCGTTGGTACCTCGGATCTGCTAGATCTGCCTGTTGGTACCTTAGATCTGCACTAGATTTGTCCATCGTAGCTCAGATCTGTTAGATTTGCCTGCTAGTACCTCAGATTTGCACTAGATGCACTTTCCTCCTTTGGACTTGATCTCTATATGAAAATCCTTCTTCACCTATCTAAGATTCCCTTGAGTCACAGTCCTTCGTGACTCGAGCAGTTGAGCAAAATTCCTTCTTTGCTCCTAAGTGGATGACTCAAGCACATGAACAAAAGTCCTTCTTTCTCCTATGTGCTCTTGTCCTTGATCCCCTTGAGTCATAGTCCTTCGTGACTCAAGCACTTGAGTAAAAGTCATTCTTTGCTCTTTAAGTGGATGATCCCCTTGAGTCATAGTCCTTCGTGACTCAAGTACTTGAGCAAAAGTCCTTCTTTGCTCCTAAGTGGATGTCTTTCTCCTTCAACTAGCCTTGCTTTTATAATCTTGAGTTATGATCGAATCAAACATAACCCTAATCTGCAAAGTTATTAACGGTTTGAGATTAGATCTCACCTCACTTGAGATCAATGGTCAAGATTCATTTAATTCACTAATTCTAATAATCTAATAACCTTAGCATTTCATTAAATTAAACACACTTTAATTATAAAAAACAATTTACTTTAATAATTCCTTTAATTAAAGTAAATTACTAAGGTTGAAGGCTTTGGACGACTTCCACACGTCTAGACACTTAGACCTGTGTGGTAGTATTTGTTCGATGCTACAAACATCAACACTCCCTCTTAGTGAGGAAGGTACTTCTGGAAGAGTCACTAGAGTTGGCTATCCCTCCGGTCCCGACGCAATATCCCACACATCATCCTGCACCATGGCATCCCACAAAACCTACTTTTCTGCTGCTTCCTGAACACTGGAAGACTTGGTAAAGAACCATTAAGGTCATTCCTTGCTAATGCCTATAGGCCCCAAAGTACTAGTACAATCCTATCACTATGAATGAATATCCTGATGTCGAACAACAGTAGGAATCATCCAGTCAAACCCCAATAATGAAAGACTTTGTTGAATGTGAGGTAGACCACTAATAAGACTTGCAGTCACTAAGGTACTCAACTTCTAAATCAACCCCTAGAGTAAGATGTGTCAAAATCGATGGGGGAAGATCCTCTGGAAGGAAATTGTGAAAAATCTCTCCAACCAACATGAAGCGCATATATGGATGGTACAAATAAGCAACTTATGTGATGGAACTTCAAAGTACAGACCCTCAACTTGATTTAACTTCTTTAGACTCAGACTCAATACATGATTGACAAGAGAAGGGATGAAGGACGAAACTTTGGATCCCAAACTAGGCTTTTTTGACATGAAATAACTGAGTTGAAAGTACATCAGAACAAGACTCAAGATTTTCTTACGATGCCTTGATTTCTTGATCCAACACAAAGAAAAAACACGACTCAATAAATTGAAAAACTACCATCCCAAATAGAAAAATAATGAGGTACAAACACCCCTAAACTCAACTTGATCAAGACCAAAGTAGTTATTGGGAATCAAACCTAAAAATTCATAGGAAAAAATGAACTTTGAACAAAGAGAAAGGAAAAGCACAAAACATGACTCAACCTACATAATAGCTCAAAAGTGGAACAATTGAACTGACCTATCCTAATAACTTGAACCACTTTTTTTTTTTTAATTTTAAATTTGTTGTGGCCTTTATGCCACTCATCTGCTCAAGTTCTCATAATTCACTGAAAAAAAGATCTTGAGCAATCATCATACTTTGAAATCCAATGAAGCCAATTGTGTAATTGGTTGACCCTTCAAAACTTATTTATGTAATGAAACCTTGAATGAAGCCAACCATGAAATCTGCTACTTCGATCATGTGTTTTCACGTGCTCAATAAGCAGAGAAAGGAAAGGAACCAAGCCTGATTGATTATGCATTTCATAAAATAACATATCCTTTATTAGGAAAGAAGGAAGAAAACCTCATACCCTTCTTCGTTGTTCTTTGAAATATATCCTCTATGTATTGCTCAACTAGGTCAACGGATCCTCCTGAACCCGGGCAATGATTAAACTCAAAAATAGATGTTGAAATAGTCTCGGTTTACCAAATTAGAAAATTCTTCTCGTTGCTTGGAAATAACAACAACTAATATCCTCTCCTCATTGCTAGAAAAATCACTTTCAGCTTGAATTGGAAGCTCTATGTCATAATATAGAGGTACTTCATTTTTAACTTCAACACAACTACTAAGGGATATCAGTGTCTCAGATACTATAATGTTTTCATCATCCAATAAATCATCACAAGAAAGAGACACACATTTATTCATAGTAGGAATCCTTTCAACCACTTCTTCTTTATTAACTTCAATCAATTTTCTTTCAAGGGGAGAAGAGGCACTATTGGAAACAACCTCATTGTCCAAATCATCATCCCGTGATGAATAATTAACATAATCAATGTCATCCTTAGAGACATCATCATCTTCATTAGGCTCATAGATTCCATGAAGGTTTTCTAGATTTGAATCACATATCCTATCTTCCTCGAGTTCAAGGTCCTTTGTAACACTATAAACTACGTCTTTTGATTCCTTATAATGCTAAATGAACAAATGAGTGGAAGAAGTCATACTATAATCATTATCACATACCATTTCTTTTGTGGGATCAAATGATAAGGTTGCTCTATCATGATGCTCTTTCTCTAAACGATCGTCCTCAACATCAAAATCTTCTTCACGTGGTTTCTCTTCAATCCCCTGTATCTACAAAAACATCTTGACATAAATTGTCAATTTGAACATGACTATCATGTATATAAATTTCTAAGTTCTTGGCAAGAATATAAGCATTTTCTAAGCATTGTTTAGGCACCATCTTTTGTAATTTCTTTAAAAGGGACCCAAAATTAGAATCAAAAGCACGAAAATACAAATCTAAAGCACAAGGTTATAAGCTGAAAATCAGATCTGCAAGTGCACAATTTTTACAACAAAGCATTCTTCATATATACATAAGATTGAAGTTGCAAGTACATACATTCAACTTATCCCAAGCTGGTACAGAATAGTCCTTCAAGCTTATCACAAGCTAGGACTCTCCAGTGCTCTCCAAACCCTAGTAGGGCTACCACAACAAGCTAACATCACACTCACTGTAAAACCCTAGCCCCTGACTCCTCCTAGCTAGGAATCACTCCCAACCAAGGTTGGTTGCTCCACCAAAGATTGACAATGAGCTAGCATACACACTGGCAAGTCCTCTTTGACACCTACACTTGCATCACTCTAAGTGTACAAGAGAAAACAAGATACACTTCTACTATCTTCTCCACATCTAGCACTCCAAGTAGTCCTAAGGTTTCCAATGCCACAAACCCTAGTCTTCTTCTCTCACAAGAACTACAAGAACAAGTGCTCCCTTTCTCCTCTAGGGGTTCTCCCAAACCCTATCTCTCCTTGTCTTCTTAGGGAAAAACCTAACCCTAATGCCTCGTATCAATGCAAGAGCCACAACACACTAGACAAGAGTGCAAAGTACAATGAAGAAGAGCTACATATGAAAGATACAAGTTCGCTCAAGTTCACATCTCTAAGGCATGATGTGTGATTGACTATGAATGAGATTGATGATTCTTTCATCCCCTTATATATATGATAGGTGAGGGAGTCCAACAATAGTAAAGTGGACAGGGTCCAAATGCAAGCAACCTAACTAATCAATAGATAGGTTCGCATGTGAATCACTCCAACTCTAATGTGACACATGTCAAGCTCCAAGGTAAGTATGTCCATCAAGCAAGGGTCCGAAGGTGAGTGCTCCACAAGACAAGGTCCAGTGCTCTCCTCTATAGGTCTCCAACACTCCAATGCTACCTCCAAAGCCATACACTCCTTTGGGTCCACCACACCTCCATGAATGCTCCTCAACCCAAGCGTCCTCAAGTCAAGCACAAGCCTCCATGCAAGCAACCAAGTGATCCCATGCTACCTAGGGCTCAATGGTCTAATCCTTATTGCCCCAATGCTCCCCTTCCAAACAGGTTCTCCTCCCAAGCAAGCAACCAAGCCCTCCATGTGCATCTCATAAAGATTGTCACCGTGCTACATAGGATTCCAACCTCCTAAGGACCACATAAGCATTAAGCCAAGGTATAGCAATCCATGTGTAAGCTATCTCCAATGTGTATGTCTACTACGATACAACCAAGGGTAGGCATCACACCATGCACTCGACATCACATGAAGCGCCCCCAAGCATGGTGTAAACACTTTCAGAGTAACCCCAAAAGCTAACAACAAAGGGTTGCGCTTCCTTTTACCCTATTCACTGATCATTTTGGATTAAATTCTGGTCTCTATGATTGAAAGTATAAATCATATGTTTCAGTCAACCATTTTTTGAAATGGAATGAATTGTTTAGTGTCGTTGGAGCCAAAAACTTTAGAGATAAGACATTTGTTTGATGGATTAATGTTTAAAATCCCAAACTCTTGGCTTCAAGTTCTAGGTAACATTTATCCATATTAGGAGTTTAGTATTATTGGTCAGATCCTCATAAATAGTTTAACTATTGATGTATTTCGTTTTCATTTGCAAACTCACCATAAAAATAAGTTGACAAGACCTTTACATGTTTATAGAGGGACTAGTTCTCCGGTTTGTTTGGTATGATGATGCTTAGCTTTGGTATGTACTTAAACTATAATCCTCTCGCTGTTGCTAGAAGTCTCCTTATACCTAAATGTCATCTTTGCCTTAATTACTTGCATTGTGTTCAATAAATTCTCTTAAATGTTTGTAATTTGTTTCCCACTTATGACTTGGTGCTTATATTGCTGGTTATCAGCCCCAGGTACATGGGAACTACATACAAGTGAAGATTCTGGTGACAACAAAGGTGAAAAAATGTTTTTAAAGCTTTGTGAGTTTGTCTTGATATTACCGTTGTCCATATTTCAGGTGGATTTGTCACCTTATGCCCCATTGGCATAGTGAAGTAGCCCTGTTTACCAGGTTTTTCCTATCAGGCTATTATCTATCTCTGATTTCAAACATGTTAATTTCCATGTTGACCCTCTACTATCATTAGCCAACAATGATTCTCTAGAGTCCACTTTCCTATCCCAACCCCTTGTATACCTTTCCTAACATCTAAGCTCGCTTTTATGGCATTTTGATCTTTGATCATGACTATTAGACCTTAGAAGAGGTCATATGGTTCAATTACTTGAGCTCTTTCCACTACTTCAGCAACATTGAAAGCATATTTTCTTTCTCATACTGCTTGGAAAGTTGTCCAAGTTTCTTTTCCCAGAGACCTTGCATTGGTCTACTCCCTTCAACACTCCAGGTCATTGCCTGATGAATAAAACAAACACACAAGTAACTCAAAATGGACATTATTCTCCACCTTGAGATAAGCACATAGGATTAATGTTTTCTAGTCATCGCCGTTGTTGCTTTTCCAAAGTGCTGGCTATGCAAAATTTGTCACAAGTAAAAGAGGCCGTATATAAAGGATTTTTTTTGATGATGTAAACACTGACCTCGTTATCATCCTCTTGGCATCCAATTTTAGTAGACATGTAGGTTGGATTAGCAATGGTGACTTGCTATGAAACTTGGGATGTTGCCTATCTCATGGTACAGGAACAACAACTTTCTTAAAGCACTGTTGTTGCAAAGAACCAATAATGGGGCTTTGCATTAGAATTCAAGGAAATTTCTGGGCCCTTATCTTGTTAGTATCAGCCCCTGTCATTATCTACTTAGTAAGCAGATTTGCTATTGTTTTATCCATGGGACCATTTGAATTATACATCAATTGTCATGTAAACTCAAGGGATGCTTAATGCCAAGGCCAGATGAAATATGCTTGGAAAATTATGTTGCCATTCTATGCATCTCATTTGGCATTATAATAGAAGGTAGTTAAGAAGCCTCTTAAGGCCCTGGACATTTGGCTTTATAAAGAGAAGGTAGTTAAGAAACTAATTAAGAGAATTGGTATCTACCTTTAGAGTTGTAATAATCTGGGTAAATGGTGATATAAGGCTTCCATAACTTGAGCTCAGACAAACAAAATATACCCATGAAGTTACCTTAAACGGGAAAATGGGTATGGGTTCAGAAAATTGCCAAATTCAAAATTTTAGGAAGGGGGAAAGGACACTATTATGTATGTATGTAAGTCATTGCACAACCAAAATTTGTCATTACTCATTAGACTATAGGTGATTTAAAAAGAACATGATTACATTGAAGACAATCAAAATTTTCCTTCATTTATTAGTATCTAGGCGGGGAAAAGGAAAATGATTACATTGAATAAACCACCAAAATTTCTCTTTATAAAGTATAAAGAAAGTCAAACTACATTAAGAAAAATGCCAAGTATCACTTGTCAAGACTCAAGATCATCAAGTTGGATATCATTGAATATAATATATTTGATATCTAGTGGTTTCATGTAAATAAGAGGTAGCTGTCTGTGATGCTGAACCAGAAGAAGACTCTGCTCTGGTCGAAGATGAATGTTCATTCAAAAATTGAGATTGGAGGGGTTTTAGCATTTGGGAGGTTTTTTTTCATTAGGTATGTTTTAATCTTTACATTAGTAGTGGGTTCCACTAAGACTCTGCCCCTGAAAATATTGTAAAAGAAATTGTGAAAAGAGACCTGTCAGTGTGAAATTTTTTCCAGGGGGAGGTTGCTGGTAATATAGTTTTCAGATGTGCTGATCTCTGATGATAATGTGTTAAGCCCCTATCTAAGGTTGGTTAGAATGAAAATAGATCTGCAGCATGTGTACTTGGCAGGCTATGTGACATGAAGTTGTATGTATGTTCTGGCAATCTCTGATGATGGAATGGTGAACCTTGACTCAGTATCGGGAGGAATATCATTGCATTTAAGATGGGAATCTCAGGCCTTGTAGTGTACACATATGCATCAGGGTTTAGAGAAAGTGTTTAAAGTAAATTGAGAGTTCTATGCTAGGTAAGGACTGTGGGCAAAGATATATGTAAGGCTGTGTTAGTCTTACATTTGGATTAAAGTAAATTAGGTAACTCAAGGATCAAGTTCAATGACTTGTGAAATGGTACCTGTCAGTGTGAAAAATTTCACCAGGGGATGTTTTTGGTAATTTAGTTTTCAGGTGTGCTGATCTCTGATGATGAGGTGTCAAGCCCCTATCTAAGGTTGGTTAGAATGAAAATGGATCTGGAGCTTGTGTACTTGTGGGCTACGTGACATTAAGTTGTGTATTTGATTTGGTAATCTCTGATGATGGAATGGTGAACCTCAACTCAGAGTTGGGATGAATAATCATTGCATTTTAAGATGGGAATCTCAGGCCTTGTAGTGTACACAAATGCATCATGGTTTAGAGAAAATGTTTAAAGTAAAAGGAGAGTTCTATGGTAGGTAAGAACTTTGGGCAAAGATATATGTAAAGGCTGTGTTAATCTTGCATTTGGATTAAAGTAAATTACGTAACTCTAGGATCAAGTTCAATGGCTTATATGCTGGTTTGAAATTCTAACAATTTGAAACAAACAAGGTGCCTCCATTTATGATCAATGTCTACTATTATTTTGGAAATATCTGAGACTAGTGATGGATAAAGGGCTATTCCTTTATTTTTTCAACATCTTCTATGAATGAAGTTTTGTCCATGTGAGATAATCTCAAGATTACTCTCAAGAAACAGAGTTTGTAGTGTGCAGTAAAGTCTGCCTGTGCGATATTTTAGATGACTCTGTGTTAGGAGAACAAAGGGTTCAGATAACACTCATTTGTGCATTAGGAACAGTTTCATTCCTTAAATCTGTGGTCAACTCAAAACTATGGGCATCACCTGAGTATCAAATGGTAGGAGCATTGTCAGACTGTCCTGGAAGTGCAGTATATATGAGTAATTGTTTAGCACACATATACTGGAATAGTTGACTGGATAGGGATCTCTTCCCTTGATCTGATGGTTTTGCTTCTTTATATGGTTGTTTAAGCTATTCAATTTTCTTCCAATTGCATTACTGTATTATATTTCATGGCTGAAACATTGAGGGAACTGTTTCTTTCTTGTCAGAGGGTGGTTGTAATTAATTTAAGTGGAGCTACACTTGTTTATACAGATTTGAAAGGAAGCAGAGGAGGGAAATGCAAGAAGAAAAAGAACAGAAAGAAGAAAGAGAATGCAAAAGATAATATATCAGGAAGTTCCAATGGGAACCATGTGGAGGTTGGTATTAGGGAAAACACTTTGCCTTTAAGTTTACTTTTGCATCATGAATGTAATAGTAGGGAGTACCTGCATTTTAGTTAATTAGTAGGATCTACTTGTTTCTGCTAATGATGTTGCATTTATATTTTGTTTGTGTATTACAGCAGTCCATTTCTGAAGCAAATGATTCTCATGAGAATGGGGAGACACGGGGGAATACCTGCACACCTAATATTAACAGGATTTCTAGAGTTCAAGAAGTTAGTGATGACAAATTTTCAGGCGACTTTGATGAGGCTGACAATGATGATGAAATGGACCCCATAATGAGAGAAAAACTCGATAGGTACTGATCTAATTCAGTTCCTTGAAAATTTTCCTTACTAATTTTTTATTGTCAAGTATGATTTTTAGTTTTTGCAAATTTTCACAGCACAGGCAATAAAACACATTGTTGGAATCCTTGTAGGTATATCAATAAATTCATTAACCAGCAAAAGTGATGATTGTGACTAATTATATTGCGCTAGTTTGGTCTCTATTGTCTTGAATAAGATGTTAGGCTTCATGTTTTACTAGAAATTGAAGATCAACTCTTCTTTTGCAGACTTACAAATTCCCTTCACTGATTAGCTTTTCCAGATTTCATTCTTTCTATATGGTTGGTGCTTTGCTTCAGGGCATAGTTGATTAGGATTTACAACTCATTCTGAGTTAGTATATAACAGCCAAGATAGTTGTCTGTAGTGATGACATATTTGTCATAAGTTGACCCATTAAATGGAACAAGGTGTATATCCTATTGTGCTGCATAATGATAATAGTGATGATATGTTGGTTGCATATGCATTGAATAGAAGGTGTACATCTTATTGTACTGCATAGGCAGAACTGCATCTTCTTTTCAGGACTTGCACCAGTCACTGGTTAGATATTCACACATTTTCCTATTTGGTTAGAAAGTTCTTTACGCTGTCAATATTCAGGGCTGGTGTTAGTTTTAAATTTAGCATTTATGATTTGACATTGTACAAAGAAAAATCATCAAATCTTCTATTTCATTAATTGACATGTTGTTTTGTTTTATGCTTTTGGAGTAGTGTAGGGCACTTCTACAGCTATGTATCCCTGAATGTACTTCCAAGTCCTATTGACCTATATCTTTGGTCATTGACTCATTAGTAAATGATCTAATCTGTTCTTTATCTAAATAGCTGTTTATTGACTTACCACTGGTCTCTGTACCAATGAGGGCAATGAGAATTGAGGCTACTGGTTGATCTAGTAGGTTCAAGGCGACCATAATTCTAGAATTTGAGTGGGAGGTGACCAGAAACATTCACTCAAAATGTGAGTTTTTTGTGCATGTCAGTTAGGAATTCTTCAGCAAGTTGTTTTAGCATGACAGTTCATTTAGTATCCCTTCCTCCACTTATTAGACTGCAGTGCTGAGTGTACATGGTACAGATTTGAGAAAATAGTGGCCATGTTTAAAAAGAAATAATAAGCAGTAGACTAAAAGGAAGAGTAAACTTCACTTGGTAGACAAAATATTTGAAAAGGTACAATATTTTTCTGAAAATATACATATTTATGCCTTATTCCAAAAATACAAATGGCTAAAGGATCAATGGTGTTCAGGAGTGAGAAGTAATGTTCTATGGAAGTTGTGCTGGAGGAGAGGGTCACACTTGGTGGGTTGGTATAAGCTGGGATTTTCCCCAATGTTGTTCTATTTCATGGTTGACTGGCATGTTTATGAAGGTTTTCTTAAGGTAGCTGTTTGACATGAAAAATTATTTTATTATTTACACTTCCACTTATGAGGCTTCTTTGTACATGGTACAAGTGCAAGGGCGTAGTGGTTGTGTTCAAAATAGAACATGAAATGGGAGGGACAAAAAAGGGTAAAATGAAGGTTTTCTTAAGGTAGCACGAAGTTATAACTCAAGAAGGCCAAGATGAAAGAACCAGGTACCATATCCCTGTTGCTGGATGAGGGGGACGATTGACTCAAAGCAAAGGACTCAGTGATAAGAGATGAGGAGACAAGACATATGATGACTCAAGACACTCCTATGTCTCCTCAAACTACCCATCCTAAAGGCTCAATGCTTTAGGAAGGATGACAAAACGAGACCCCCATCCAGACTCACTCTAATGATAGGCACAAAGGCTTGGCATGTGAAAGATTTGACATTCAAATTTTAACTCAGGAATAACAATTATGGAAAGTCATTTATTCAGAAAGGAAAGACACACAAGACACGATCACATGTTGATATAAGTAGGCAAAAAATCAGCTACACTTATATGCAAGGACTGAAGTAGATAACTGAAGGGAAAAGACACTACAAGGAAAATGTAGATTGCTGTCCTAAAACTGTAAAAAATCAGCAAGAAGGAAATACTGAAATGACAATGTGGAAAAGAAAGACAACTTCCCTAGACCCAAAATTTTTTACCTCAAAGCTGCCATGATTAAAACATCATACTCAAAGGAACAATGTAACCATGCAGCCAAATGTTCAGTCCGAAGGGAAAGATCAACAATGTCAACCTTCTAGGAGGACCAACCATGAAATCTCATATGACCCAAAATTGCCTTGATGTATTTGTCACTGAAGGCATTACTGCAGGGTATTGGTTGACTGAGGGCTGCTAGTTGAGATTTAGAACATGGCATTTCAACAATAATAATCATGAATGCATGAGAGCCAAAAGTCTTAGAATCTATCTTCTGAAATGCCTCCATCATCCTGAGCTCAATTGGGTCATGATGAACTCTGATATTCAAGTTTTGATCAGGCATAGAATCCTGAAGAACAACCTCGGGATGTGGAATCGACGACAAAGTGTAAGGGACATCATCCTTTGGTTGAACCAAAAGTTGCTCCTCCTGCTGTAATGGTATCAAATCAAGCTATTCTTGAACCACTGTTGTAATAGGCAAGGACTAAACCTCTACTAGGATGGGCACGAATGAAATCCCGTGTTGACTGATCTCTACTTGGTTAACATGTGGTTCCTCCTCTTGAAACTTTTCATCCTCTTGAAATTTTTCATCTTCACTGATGGGGGAACTAATGAACACTCTTGAGTATTCAAATCTTCACCGTCATCTTCTTGGAACTCAACTTGTGCAGTTATTGGTTCTAGATCATCTAAAATTGGGCTATCACCCTCCTGTTCATCTCTAGGAACTTTGATACGATGCAAGTTGTGGTTCATCTTCAATAAAACTGACTTCTTGCACTTCTGTAACAACCGATGGTTGAAGATCATCAAGTGGAGTTACCTTCACTGGTTGGTCTGGGTCCTGGATCGAAGGGAGTTCACATGCTAAAAGATAATTTCTTTCTACCTTGATAGCAACAACTTGTGCTTCCTCCAGATTTTGAGGGTCTTCATTCCTAAGAAAAACACCAAAAATACCATCAAATGCATCAAGATAATAAATCAAAGCAACATCTTCGTTAAGCCTTACTCTGTAAGGAATTCGAATGTAAAATTTGGAAAAACGAGCACTAAATTGGAAAACTAATTCACTTTCATGCTTTTTAATAATTGAAAAAACTGTGAGATGTGGATCATTGCGGCTATGTGAGACTTTCTCCAGAAACCTGAGAGAAAGCCCCTGAGAAGGGTGTGTGGTTCCTATTTGAGACAGAGCTGGAATGTAGAGATGACCTCCTCCATACAGAGAGTTGAGAAGAACTCTAGATTAACGTAGTGAGAAAAGTGATCTGTAGAGTTGGACGTACCTGTGGCTGAGCACAAGGTGAATGTGTGAAATCCCAAAGTGCTGGGTGCATCGTCATGAGAACATAAACAAAGATGATGTATTAGCCTCCTCTGAGATGAAGAGTTGACGAGAAACTCCATATGACTCTCCTGTGTAATGCAGTGGAAAAGAAGATTTGTTGAGTGGACGTGCCCGTGGATGAGCACAGGTGAACGTGTGAAGAAGTGGTTCTTCTGTGTAATGCAGTGGGCCAGAGATATGGACATCCCTATGGATGTGCCCCTAGTGGATGAGCACTAGTGGGTGTATAAGATCCCTTGCTATATTGTTCAAGAGTCAGACTTGCTTGTAACCTTAATTGTAATGTAAAGGGTACAAGTCAGCACCACCTTAATGTGATTAGTAATTAACGTAAAAGATAATTAGTCTGGTTGATATTAATTATATGATAAGCTAGTGAGGTTGGCCTTCTTGTGCCAATAGACACTTCTGTTGACAAGTTCAGTTTAGTATAAGTAAAGGTAGATTTCCCATTGTGGAATCACATCTCTCACATAAGTTTGGAAATTTCAGCAAGTATATCTCCTTGGGAAAAGTGTGCACCTCTCTTGGGCGCTAGACTTCTAGGGTTTGAGCACCCTCTTGTGTGCTAGGTCTTATTGGTTGTGAAGGTCTTTCTCTTGAAGAATATAACAAAGGATTTGGCTGGGTTTTCTTCCCTTGTTGAGAAGGGTTTCCTAGGATACTTCTTGTGTTCTTGTGCATGGTGTTTCTTCTTGTGATCTTGGTTGCTACAACATTATTGTTTATGGTTAAGACAAATGCAAAATTGGAATGAACTACATGCTTAACCTAGCTTATTGAAAAATCAACATGGTATTAGAGCATAGGTCTTGAAGATCCCATTGCACAAACACTTTCCAGCCATTCTCTCACTTCGACAAAAACCGTACGACCCTCCTAGGGTTTACAAAAATTCCCTACGACCTACTCTTCTGAAGGTTTTCAGCACTTAAAACTTGGACACTGGGGCTAAAAAGGACATAGGTGTGTACGACCTCCTTCAACGCACCTCCAACAAGTCTCAGATTGCATTTTCGAGCATTTTGATGAGGGAAATATGATGGGAATGTAATCTAATTTTAGTGGGTGTCTGTAGGGTTTTAGATGATGGTTTGGACCCCCTTACCATGTACTGGAGACACCTTCTCCAACTTGGCAAAGCTCATCACCTACTTAGTTTGAATGGTCTCCAGTGTTTTCTAGACTCAAACAACTTCACATGCTTCCCACATGGTGGTGATGTTAGCATGGTCGATTATGTCTCTGGCCTTGGCCAAGTAGGAGTTGCTCCCCGACATCTGACATCTTATGTCCCCCTCATCCCTTTGCAGACCATGCTCTCATTGCCTTCTCCTTTAGTGGACCCCTTCCCTTCCTATCCTTGTCATGTCCCATTTTGATACCCTTTGTCCCATGAATCATTGGTACGATGAGGAGTGTAAACTCCTCCATAAACAATTATGATTTGCTCTTTCTCATTAAACCCTCTCCACTGCCTATCTTTGGAAAGATTATCCGTATCTCCTCCATTGTAAAAAATGGGATTCCTTTCTATAAGGAGCCATGAGCTTCGTGAAGCCATCTTTCATTTGGCTAAAGCCTTTTGGCACACCCTTTTCCCTAAACAATTTATTTTTTCACTTTGTTATCCCCATTTTGTGCGATAACTAAGGAGATGATGTCTTGAGGCCCTCAGGTTGCAGATATGGAATGTCAAGAGACCACATGACTAGCATTGTCCACTTGCACATGCGGAGGCTCGCTCTATCACCATATTTTGATCCATTGTCAATGCATCCACCACACTAGCCAACTTCTGGAAGGAAGATGGGTCTTGCTTCATGCTATACAAGTCAGGTATTGTGGCAGGTAATCACCCTAATATTTGAGGCATTTAAACATGTTTTATTTAAGCTGCTTTTGATTATAGAATGCCTTCTTGGACATTATGCTTTTGACCCTGTTTCACCTTGGTGAGTGTCATAGATTTCCTAGTAAGTGGCCAACCTTTGGGGAAGGTTTGTGACTGGGGTCCCTTGAGGGGTTGTCATACCATTCTCGACCATACTTACCACTTTTCGCTCATTACATTTGTTGATATTATGGTAGCTGCGGGAGGTATTTACCTCCACGTGTAAACCTGACGAGGATAGAATACTTCGAGAAGCAAGAAGAAACCCTCATGAGTTGGCTAATAACCGTAGAAGACTTGTCGGCTCAAGAAGATAGTTTAAATTAGGTTATTAGCCTCCAAGAGAAGAAGTCGGCCATAAATAATAATATATACTGAACATACAGATACCCAGAATAAGAAGTCGGCCCAGGCAGTTAGCCAGAATTAGTATAAATACAGGAGGCTAGTTCTCATTCTGGCAGGGCAGTCTCAGAATTGTAGAGCAACAACTTGTGCGCACTGCAGTGCCCAGTCTTGTGCACAGGTTTGAGGAGAGCTGCCATTGCAACTGTTGCAGCTAGCAGATCACGTTTGGCTTGGACTATCTCTTGGTTAGGGTTTGGAACATCTGATCAACTCTTGTTGGTGCGCTATCCTTGGGGAAAGGTGCGCTACCCTTTGTTTGGCTATCTAGCTTAGGGTTTGCTTTCAGAGTGATTCTCTGTCAAGGTTAAGGTGCTCGGAGGGTGGCTTCGGCCTATGGTTGCGTGACAATAGAGATATTGTCAATGGTAAAACGAGCACATCCATTATATTCTAACAGGTTATGGGCCCAGACTTCCTTCATTCAATCTAATCGTTTGAAGGAAACATAGCCAGAAGGATATTAAGCTCGTTGAAGAATTGCCGCTAGGGTTTCTAGCAAGAGCAACCACCAAAGCACTGCAGCTAGGGTTATTAGCAGGTGCAGTTGCAGAAACCCTAATCCTCTTGTTGAGACACCTTAAGTGAAGAGATTGACCTAATCTTTGGACAGATTAGTGCGCCCTAGCCTAGCGCATCTCCTAGTACTCTCAGCAAGCCAAGACGTCAAGTTTGAGTTTGTGGTCAAATCTAGGGTTTGACCAAGTCAAAGCAGCCATGACTTATTCTATGAAGTCAGAGAACAAGTTAGATGGAGCCTCTAACTTCAGAGCATGGAAGACAAGGATTGACCTCATCCTTGCCAAGAATAAANTGTCGCTAGGGTTTCTAGCAGGAGCAGTCACCAAAGCATTGTCGCTAGGGTTACAAGCAGGTGCAGTTGCAGAAACCCTAATCCTCTCGTTGAGACACCTTAAGTGAAGAGATTGACCTAATCTCCGGACAGATCAGTGCGCCCTGGCCTAGCGCATCTCCTGGTACTCTTAGCAAGCCAAGACGTCAAGTTTGAGTTTGTGGTCAAATCTAGGGTTTGACCAAGTCAAAGCAACTAAGACTTATTCTATGAAGTCAGAGAACCAGTTAGATGGAGCCTCTAACTTCAGAGCATGGAAGACAAGGATTGACCTCATCCTTGCCAAGAATAAAGTGTTGGATATCGTGAAAGGAAAGATCGTGGAACCAGAGTTTGAAGAAGGAAAAGAGAAGGAACCACAGAACGTTGCAGTTATGGAGAAGTTCAAAGACGGTGACATCAATGCCATGAGTATCATAGTGGAATCTATAAAAGACCACTTGATATCCTACATCTCCCATCTTGACTCATCAAAGAAGATGTATGATGCCTTAACAAATCTCTTCTCGGTCAGAAACATTGGACAAGTTATGAGTGTGAAGAATGAGCTCCGTGACATGAAGATGAATGATGAGGACATCATAACATCATACCTTGTGAGGATCTCCCAGTTAAGAGATCAACTACAAGCTATTGAAGAGATCATTTTAGGGAAGGAATTGGTAAACATAGTACTCAATGGTCTTCCTAAGACGTGGGATGCATTTGCCGCAAGCATGAACACAAGAAAGGAGTATCCTACATTTGAAGAATTTTGGACTTGCTGTGCTCAAGAAGAATCCAGGATCAGTGCAAAAAAAAAAAAGAAACCCCAAAAGAAGTACGATGATCAGGGCTTCACAACAAGATTCAAGAATTTCAGGAACAAAAGGAAGTTTGGCTCAAGGAGGAAGCCAAATCAAGAGAAAAACATTTCAGAAATACAATGCTTCAACTGTCGAAAGTATGGACTACAAGAATCATTGTCCCGAGCTAAAGAAAAGGAAGGAGAAACACGAAGCATCAGTTGCCGAAGAAAAGGAACCTACAAAGAAGACTAAGTAGGATGAAAGAGACTTCTTCTTCTGAAGGTAACAATACTCTTCTTATTTCTTGTACATATCTTGTTTTCATAGTCTCTGTACATATCTTGTATATCTATCTCTTGGAAGATAATATGTTCCAAGAAGAACTATATCTATGGAAGAGCAACAAGATAAGGATTGCTATCATTACACATGAATGGATGAAATACGCCGAATCAATCATGAAGAGACTTAGAAGAAGCAAAGACAGAAAGAAGTCAGAGAAAGACTTATAACGCTTTGTAGAAGACAACAAGACGGAAGCGTGGACTCTGTTAGACAGAGAGAGCCAATTATATATTGCAAAAGACAATAAGGATGCAGACGAAAGCATGGACTCTGTTAGATGGAGGGAGCGGATTATATGCATTCATACATGAAGCAAGGATTAGGAGGGAGCTAATCCTATGATCCATTAAAAATGATGAAGTATGGTAGCAACCATGAAAGACAGTACGTGTTCAGTTCAACCGTAGAAGAAGACCTCTTCGAAGAAAAGCCTTAAAGTATCCCTGGTTGTCCATTCACATCCGTGATCCTATGATGAAAGGAAAAAGTGGAATCTTTAGGGCATGGAATCTATAAGAAACTCCATGGACCCAAGAGCTAAAGAAAAACATGAAGAAGAATATGAAGATTCCAAGAAAGAAGAGAAGCCTGAACAACCATTCATTGTATCGAGAATCACAAGATTACCAGCCTGATATGAAAGCAATCAAGCATAACTGAAAGTTGTGATGAAGAACAGTGTATGGAAGACTTATGAATGAAAGCATTGCAAGATCTAGAACTAGAGGTTCTCTCAGATGGAGGGAGAAGACTATGATGATTACTCGTTTCGATGAACTAGACATACCTCTACATGAGTCATTATATCATCTATGGGTTGGAGTTCTACATCAGATGAATGCAAAGAATGTTCTCCAGAGAAATTGAATAAATAGCGTATGCAGAGCAACCTCAAGACTTTGAGGCATACCAGAAAGAGACTCTTGTATGCAGATGGAAGAAGAAAACTTCCAATGCACAACAGAAGCGTGGTGAAGATTCTCTATAACAGAGATATTATATCCGAATGATTACTCAGAAGATCATGATGATAGATTGCAAATCCATGACAAAGATCTCATGATGACAGAAGTAGTGCCACATGGATATGTTCTAGTGTTCCAAACAATGATATACTTTATTGATCAGAGCTACATGAAGCCTTCAAAGAAGACTAGTGGTCCAGACCGAATTACATTTGAAATCAAGCATTACATTATCAGTGATGACGTCTAGAAAGGAGAAAGTGATTCTCCAATACATATCTCCACACATGAGCAGATAAGCAGACATTTTGATGAAAGTTCTGTTCAAGATGAAAGAGCTTGCGTACTCAAGCTGGAGTTCGTGGAGACGACTTCCTTATTGAAAAAGGAAGAGATGACTCCCAGGTTGGGAGGGAGCACTGATATGTATTGATTTATGGACAGTCATTTTTCAATTCGAAAAATGGTCTAGGATGAGCAGTTTCCTTTCCAGTTCGGAAAGTGGATTGAGATTTCTGACGGACAACAATTTCTCATTGTGGTTAACATGGGAGATGGTCCAGATTGCTGATGTATCATAGACAACGACTTACCATTGTGGTTAACATGGGGAGTGGTCTAGGGCAATCTCTTTTCTTGCGGGTTACTCAAGAAGACTGGCCCTACTCGCCGGACAACGATTTCTCATTGTGGTTAACGTGAGGAATGGTCCATTTTGGAGGTTGGTACAGGACAATCTTTTCCTCTTCTGGTTAATGGAGGAAATGGTTCGGACAGTGATTCCTTAGGGTTTATACATTCTCTCTAGGGTGCACTTTGATTAGTGTAGGAGGAATGGCCCAGGGTGGGGAATGGTCTAGGCTCAACAATCAGGGACAGTCATTCCTTAGGGTTTANGGGCAATCTCTTTTCTTGCGGGTTACTCAAGAAGACTGGCCCTACTCGCCGGACAACGATTTCTCATTGTGGTTAACGTGAGGAATGGTCCATTTTGGAGGTTGGTGCAGGACAATCTTTTCCTCTTCTGGTTAATGGAGGAAATGGTTCGGACAGTGATTCCTTAGGGTTTATACATTCTCTCTAGGGTGCACTTTGATTAGTGTAGGAGGAATGGCCCAGGGTGGGGAATGGTCTAGGCTCAACAATCAGGGACAGTCATTCCTTAGGGTTTATACATTCTCTCCATGGTGCACTTTGATTAGTGTAGGAGGAATGGCCCAGGGTGGGGAATGGTCTAGGCTCAACAATCAGGGACATGTATTCCTTAGGGTTTATACATTCTCTCCAGGGTGCACTTTGATTAGTATAGGAAGAATGGCCCAGGGTGGGGAATGGTCCAGGTTCAGAAGACAGGACAATTATTCTTCCTTGCTTGAGAAGAATAGTCCAGATATCTCATTGTTCTACTCTAAGGGTAGATATTCTTTCAGATCTCACAGATGTGAGTGAAAGATTGGCTCAGATGGTTCAGTTTATATCATAACATTGTTTCTGTGCAGGTTGATATCAGATGATTGTTATGAAGACTGTATGACAATAGGATGTATACTACTGTGGTGGATGTGTTCCATTGTTCGTGACTATACGTTGCTGATCAAGTACTTGTGCGTTACTTGGTGTGGTAGTGTACCACTGGATTGTAGTTATGTACTACTATGGATAGACACAATTGTGTTCTATTTTGTTTCGATTTCCTTGAAAACTATCAACAATATTGGAAGTGATTATCAGTTAGATGGATAATCAAAGGACAGAGATTTCCTAGACGGAAAATGGTTCAGAGCATTTACTCTTCTAGATTAGAAGAATGGCTCTTGTATCACTCTGTGGAGTGACATCATGTCTGATTACTTAGATAGAGTATGGTTTCGAGAGATGATGCGGCTGATGACACTGATGATGATGATGGTTCTCATGATCTAGTCATGATCTAGTCTATACAACTATGTTGATGCTACCGGGTGAATGGTATGTTTTTGTGCTCAAGACCATTACCTGTAATACCTCCCTAGCTAGGAGGGAGTGTTGATATTATGGTAGTTGCGGGAGGTATTTACC
Organism: Picea mariana; assembly: GCA_032191745.1. Lineage (NCBI taxonomy): Eukaryota > Viridiplantae > Streptophyta > Pinopsida > Pinales > Pinaceae > Picea > Picea mariana. The sequence goes on from JASDQU010681256.1 coordinate 20,679, forward strand.
TCCACGTGTAAACGTGACGAGGATAGAATACTCCGCAAAGCAAGAACAAACCCTAATGAGTTGGTTAATAACCATAGAAGACTTGTCGGCTCAAGAAGATAATTTATATTAGGTTATTAGCCTCCAAGAGAAGAAGTCGGCTAGAAATAATAATATATACCGAACAGACAGATACCCAGAATGAGAAGTCGGCCCAGGCAGTTAGTCAAAATTAGTATAAATACAGGAGGCTAGTTCTCATTCTGGCAGGGTAGTCTCAGAATTGCAGAGCAACAACTTGTGCGCATTGCAGTGCCTAGTCTTGTGCACAGGTTTGAGGAGAGCTGCCATTGCAGCTGCTGCAGCTAGCAAATCATGTTTGGCTTGGACTATCTCTTGGTTAGGGTTTGGAACATCTGATCAGCTCTTGTTGGTGCGCTATCCTTGGGGAAAGGTGCGCTACCCTTTGTTTGGCTATCTAGCCTAGGGTTTGCTTCTAGAGTGATTCTCTGTCAAGGTTAAGGTGCTCGGAGGGTGACTTCGGCCTATGGTTGGGTGACAATAGAGATATTGTCAATGGTAAAACGAGCACATTCATTATATTCTAACAACATTCCCATCATATTGCCCTCTTCTAGGCCCTTTGACTTTAGTGACCCAAGAAGGGCATGTACCTCATTTCATGGGAAGAAGGGGCCGAAGGCCCAAAGTGATTGCAATTGGCTAAAAAGATAAAAGCCTAAATATAGACCTTCCAGATGCTTCGCCTAGGGATCCTCGAGAAAGCAATGAAATGCTTCTCTATAAGAAATGGGGGACCTACAAAAATAAGTGAAAGTGAATGCTCAAAGGGTTAGTTGGAGGATGCGAGGTCTCATCACAAGTCGACCTATCATGATCATGGGTATTTAGCGGTATGACATTACTGTCATTTGGTCACCAAGCCAGGGTAGTGGTTCTCAGTTACACAACTGAGAGAAAGGGGGTCTCATCACGAGCCAACCTTCTCATTTCCGCGAGATATTTGTGAATGACACTGTCGTTATTTGGACACCAAGCCAAGACAATGGCCTTCAACTTGTTCCTTAAAACATGAAAGTATTATAAAGAGAAAGGAAGAGCTAAGAAGAAAGAACGACAAGAAGATGGGCTTGGAAAAAGTGCATTGCAAACGAAGGTGCCACACACCCTCTACAAAGGCACCCATAAATGTGATAATACGAGCCCCTTGTATACCATGAAAATCATTTATCTATGAAGTCTAAATCCCTTTCCACCTCATCATCCATTACATAACCTTGAAGGGCCATCCTTGGGAGCATCCCCTACTTGAGGGTTTTGGTCTACCCAATAGGACTTTTATGATACCCCTCCCATACTTAAACTTGGTCAATTGGATAGGGTCTTTGAGCATTTGTTTAATTTGATGAGGTAGTTTTGACTGCACATGCTTAGGTGCCTTGTTTATTAGATGTGGTTTACACTTGTCATGATATCTTTGACTTGAGATCTTTGGAGGGCGTACCCTTTTGTTTTGCAAGACCTTGCTTGGTGGTCAGTTTTTGGAGAAAAAGCCTAGCTTGGGTTTCCATGGGGCAAGAAGCCCATAGGTTGGATGTTATAGGCCCGCACACTGGATCACAGAGACATGCATTTGAAGGCTTACATGGCATCATGGAGGATCTTACCCAGCCCCTATTACCCAAACAACTTGCCTAGGAGAGGCAGAACGTCACTTTTTGAGGCTTGACGTCATGCTTGAGAGGGTTTGGTGGTGATGGAGTTATTGCACATTGACACTTGGCATGATTTGACCTGAAGAGACATGGATTGACTCTAGCATATGAAGAGGAGGCTCAAGGAGCCCCAATGACCTCTTTTTTCTTCTCCAACGACTTGGAAAAGTGTCAAAACAACCCCTAAAGGGGTGACGTCATCTTACTTTCCGGGTTTCTAATTTGTTAAAGTGAAAATTAAATATTATTATTTGGTTCAAGGGGTAAGAGAAGGGTTATTGACCCCTTATCTTATGTTTTACCCTTGTTAAGTGGACAAACTATGCTTTAAGACTTCTGTATAAATAGAGATCATGTGAATTTCATTTCATAACATAACTCTCCCATTGTGAGAAGTACTTGGCTGAAATTTTCGCTACTCTTGGTGATTATGGTGTTTCTCTCTTGTGGAATGTCTTTTGGTGAATGTCTCTTGGTGAATGGATGAGGAGGAGTGATGCACACCCCCTAAAGGTTTGCTCTCTTGACTCTTGGATGAATTTTGCATGGTAAACTAGGGTTTGTTATCTCATTTCTTGGATTATGTAAGGAAAAATATGCACATGCTCTTTCTTTCTTTCTTATTTTGGTCATTGTTGGTGGAAACCCTAGGGAGGAGTATGTTGGATACACCCTCCATCTTATTGTTATGTTTATAAGGCTTTTCTTGAGTAAGGGTTGCTAGGAGAAATACGAGTGTGTATACCCTCCTAGATTTAGCCTAAGTTTGTTGGCATACCCTAGGGAGTAAGAGGGTTTACACCCCTAGGGTTGTTGTTGTTCTAACTTGTGCTTTAAAGACCCCATTCACCCAATTTTAAAGGCACTAATCTGAATATTTTTGCATTGGAGAAATAAAATAGTGCATTGGGAAACGTGAATTTCCTGCCATATTAACTTTCTGCAGCTTGGGTTTTGTTTCTTGTGCCTAGAGCACCTCTCAGCCACTAGGGCGTCCCCTCTAAAGGGGTAGTTCTTGCTGCTGTTACAAACATTCATCTTCAGCCATTAGGGCTGCAGAAACTCCAACCTAACTTCTTCAATAACTCTTAAATCAACCATTGGAATTTGCTTAAAGTTTGTACACTTAAACTACTATGCCTAGCACACTTTTTGGAAAACTTTGAGGGGATTTTAGTGGCTGATCTTCTTGCTGTAATAAGTTGTTTGTTATAGCCATAAGGCTGATTTATATTGCTGCAGAAAGTGTTTACAACAGCCTTACCTTTTTATGCTAGAATCTTGGCCTTTGAATCTTGAGTTTCACTAGTATTTGGCTGGTTTATTTCTTGCATCTTTCACTTGATTTCTAGCACATTTTAAGCAACTTATTGTGCCATTTCATTGCTGATATATACTGTTACTAACATCTGCTATTAGGGACATGAAGCTTAACTTGCTTTGCCAATTGATTATATTGCATTGTATCTTGGTTTTCCTTGTGTCTCGGGCAGGTATTATCTCTTTGCAGGTCACTCAAGGCTTTGACAACCTCAAACAATCCTCAAGACTCATTACCAAGCTCCCTTTTCCATCTAGCAGCTTGACCTATAGGGGCATCCGTTCATACATCACTTTTTCTGTCTCAATCCCCCCTAGGTTATCGAGATTCCCCCCTTGAGGTGACTACCTCACCTTTAAAGTGACAGGAACACCTGCCTAAGGTGGCAGTGGGTAGCTGCTCTCTTCGTTGTCACCGATTGGTGGTTGGGTCGGGCTTTGCCCAACCTACAACTTGTGCGATAACACACTTGATTTAGATCCTTGGTCTATGTTCTATCATATTACATCCCTTTGTGATATCCTTGGGCAACCTCCAATCTGCAGCCCCTCTATCTTGTCTATTGGTGGTAGCAAGCAGTGTTTCACAGAGACGCGTCCCCCAGGGTGGGGGTCGCATCCCCCACGTTTCCCACATCCCCGAGATGGGGGGACTCCAGGGGGGACGTTTCCCCACGTCCCCTTTTTGGGGAGACGCGACTTCCCAAGGTGGGGGACGAGTCTCCCCAAAAGGGGGACTCCTGGATGTCCCCCCTTGAAAAGGGGGACTTCTGGACCTTCCCCCCAAAATGGGGACTGCTGGACGTTCCCCCAAATTTTTTTTGCCTAACAAGACTTAAAAAACAAAAAATTAAATTTAAAAAAGAAAAAATTAAAAAATAAATATATAATTTTTTTTTTAAACACAATTAATATATTAAATAATAAATTTTAAGGCAATAACTTATAATTTAAAACAATAATATATTAAAACACAATAACTTATAATTTAAAACAATAATATATTAAAACACAATAACTTATAATTTATCATATGCCATCTTATAACTTATGCCCATTATATAATTTTATAATTTTAAAACACAATTAATTAATAAGTATTTTGCTTAGTACTAATTAATTAGATTCTAGAATGATGAATGATGAATTTAATTTTTAAATCAATGTATCGATATTTATTATTTTACTATTTAAGTTTCAACTTTCATTTATGATTTATGAATCAATGTATTTCATCACTGAATTTGAATTGAATTTTGAATCATGTTTAATAGTTTATATCATTTACAAATTTGAATTTTCAATTTACTTATTTAATAGTATTTAGTATTTACTAATGAATTTGCACGAGATGAACATTTAATTATTATTGTTGAGATTTATCATATTATCATTATTATTTTTATTTTTAAAATTTTATTTTTTATATTATATATGTGACATCCCCCAGTCCCCCATTTCCCAAAAATCCCTAAAATTTGGGGGTACTTTCACATGTCCCCCTTGTGCGTCTCCCCGTCTCGGAGACTTGGTGGAACATTGGTAGCAAGTGAAAGGTTGGCCCATGATATTTTTGACACTAGATTATTGAGACCACAGATGACCTCTTGATCTTTGGTTGGAAGACCCATCCCCTCGAGGCTTTTGATGACTTTCATTTTATGATCTCAACATGGGTCCCATCTTAGTTCTCGATATGAGCCAATTGCCCAGCTCCTTCCCTTTCGGACATCAATTTGTCATCAACAAATTCCCTTTGATGACCTTGAGTGTTAGGAAAGTCTTGATGGATCATCGCTGTGGTTTCATAGTCTGACCCTCTTAGCCTTGGACTCTCCCTCAAGGCATCATTAGATGATGTGTTGGTTCTTGGCTCCTTCTTTGTGGTCAATGGTTCAATAAGGGTGTCTTCTTCTTTTCCTTTCTTTACTTCCACCTCTAATTTTTGTTGATGCTTTTGTAGCATCGAGAGGCATTCTCGTAAGAGGCCATGGTATTAGGCTTGTGGGAATTCTCGTCCGCACCAGATTACACCTTCGTTTCAATGAAATGGCCCTTGGGACGAGGCTAGGGCCTCATGGGCTTGTTTATGGGCTTTGTGGGCTTGTTTATGGGCTTTTATTGGGGCTTCACACCCACAAAGAGGAATAAAATATTCTAATTAAATTATGAGTTTAGAAGGGGTGCCTAAACTCAATCATTGGACTCCTATATAAGGAGAGGAGAGATTGTGACAAATTTCATTGTGTCATTATGGAGTTAGCATAAGTGAGAGTGCACTTGTGCTAGAAGCTTGGAAATTTCAGCAAGGGAAATTTTGCAATTGTGGCAAATATGGCCTAAGGTTTCTTGGAGGATTTTCTGTTTCTGTTTTAGCCAAGGAAGGCTTCTTTTTCATCCAAGAGAGGGCACACGTGTGAGGAAGAGAGGAGCAACAGGCTACACGTGTGGGAGAAAGAGTACAACTGCACGTTTGGAACATGCAACATGTGTAGCTGTACAAGCCGCATGTGTGAACAGAACTGTACAAACAGTCCGTAAAGTCACATGTGTGACAGACCACACATTTGAAGGAGCAGGTACAGTCCACATGTGTTGATTTTCCGAGCATGTACAATAGTTTGTACCGTTGACGTCAGTGGGATGTATAGGTGGCTGCGACAGATTTATGCGTAGAGGATTTTTATAGAATTTTTGGTGAGGTTTGTTTTTTGAATTTTGGTTTTCAGAGGACAAGGTTATCCTTAGATTTTTGGTAATTTTGTCAATTATGGAGAAGGCTGATTTTGCCTTTAGAAAAATTCTAAATTTGACATTTACAGAATAGAAATTTTGTGTCTCAAGTGTGTGGATTATTTATCTCAGATCTTTTTGTTTCCGTTGTCGTAATTTTCTGTGATAATTTCAGTGTAAAATTATTCAGTGATAACAACTAGGGTTTATTGTTGGATCACTAGGAAGTAATTTTCAGATCTGAAATTAGTCACATAGAGTTGCATGTGAAAATTGACATGGTATTAGAGTTGAGGCTTTGAAGAAGAGATAGAGTCATCTCTTGAGACACACTTGTTGCTGCAAGTACAACGGGTGGTTGTTGTAGATATTTTGTTTTGTTCTGGGCAAGTCAAAATGGTGAACATATTGAAGATTGAGGACAGATTGGAAGTGGGAACTAACTTCCGGGATTCGAAGGCTAGGGTTCTTCTGTTGGAGGAGAATGACCTCAAAGAGTATGTTGAGGGTGTGGTTGCAAGTCCTATCGATCCATAGGAATTGGTAGCTCACAAGAAGAAGGAAGTGAAGGCCAAGAAGGTGTTGCTAGAACCTGTGAAGGACCACTTGATTCCTCACATTGCTGAGAAGAAGTCTGCCAAGGAAATGTATGATGCTTTGGTGGGTCTATACCAAAATGGGAATACAAGCAAGAATTTACATTTGAAGCACCAACTTCAAATTGTTAAGATGTTCGGCGAGGACACAGTTGTGAGCTACATTGTGAAGATTACTTAGATTCGAGATTAGCTTGTAGCCATCAGTGAGACAATCGAAGATGTTGAGTTGGTGAATGTAGTGTTGAGAGGTCTTATCAGGTCTTGGGAACCATTTGTGCAGGGGATCTGTGCATGAGAGATGTTGCCAGGTTTTGATAGACTATGGACTGATTGTATCTAGGAGGTGACTCGGTTAGAGTCCAGGGATGGCTTGGTGAAGAGCAACAATGATGAGAACTAGACCATAGCAACCCAAACTAGGAAGGGCAGAAGAGGTTCTCCAGGTAGAAGGAGTTCTCCCGAGAGAGAAGCATCTCCAGAACCAAGACGAAAGAAGTATCTTAGTAAGATCAGATGTTTTGAAAGTCATGATTATGGTCACTATGCTTCACAATGTCCACACCGGAAGGGAAGGGGAAGAAGGTAGCATGCATCATCAACAGAGGTTGACGAGGTTGCAAATAGGTTTTAGAGGGAGATCTTGTTGGTCTCCTCCGTTTCAGGTATAGTTTCCAGTAGTGGGACTTGGTTGGTGGATAGCAGAGCCTCTTGCCATATGATAGGTGCACAAGAGTTGTTTGATAGCTTCACAAAGATTGGCTCATATTTGTGTGTGGAGCTTGGTATGGGGACCAAGCATGCAATATAGGGATTTGGCACAATATCATTCCGGTTGGAGTTAGGTGAGGTGCTGAGGGTGTCAAATGTGTTATGGGTGCCAGAACTCAGAAGTGTACTCTCAATCTCAGAGATTGAGAAGAAGGGATACCATTTATTGTTTTAATATGGGAAAGTGTTAGTTGTTCCCAAAGGATCTAGCTTCAGATCAACAATGGTTTTTGGAGTTAGAGAGGGCAACCTATATAGGTTGAGGGGCCAACCTATGTGAGTTGTGGTCAACAGTAGCAGAGAGAGACAGATGAAGAGGAGATAGCTTCACCAGTGGTGAAGCAGGTAGATCCACTAGTGGTACAGGCTCAGAGAAAGCCAAAGTTACGAGGGAGTCAATCCTCAGGATTCAGTATGGAGGAACAACCTCCCAGGACTGTACAAAGGAAGTTGGACTTCAGAGGGGGTCATCAGGCCTAGAGGGAGCATCACTCATCCAGAGGAAGTCTATCTTCAGGTACAGATGGAAGAGAGTAATCTTCCCAGAAGGTTTCATGGGTTGAGGAGGCCAAACTTGAGGCTCTAAAGGAGGAGGCTTTTAAGAACAGTGTATCCTCCATGGAGGACCAATTTGTTACAATAGGATTTGTTTCTACGACAGAGGGAGCAACCAGTTAGGAGGATTGGAGAGCAGGATTTGCTTCGGTGACAGAGGGAGCATCCAATCAGGAGGATTGGAGAGCAGGATTTGCTTCAGTGATAGAGGGAGCAACCAGTTAGGAGGATTGGAGTGCAGTTGTGGTAGAAGACCCCATATGGAAGACAAATATACTTCCTGGCGATGGAGGATGGAATGCCTCCCTCACTAAGAGGGAGTGTTGATGCTTTTGTAGCATCGGGAGGCATTCCCACAAGAGGCCATGGTGTTAGGCATGTGGGAATTCTTGTTGGCACCAAATTACACCTTCGTTTCCGTGAAAACGTCCTTGGGATGAGGCTAGGGCCTCATAGGCTTGTATATGGGCTTTGTAGGGTTGTGTTGGGGCTTCACATCCACAAAGAGGAATAAAATATTCTAATTAAATGTTGAGTTCAGAACGAGTGACTAAACTCACTCGTTGGACTCATATATATAAGGAGAGGAGAGATTGTGACAAATCTCATTGTGTCATTATGGAGTTAGCATAAGTGAGAGTGCACTTGTGCTAGGAGCTTGGAAATTTCAGCAAGGGAAATTCTGCAATTGCTGCAAATCTGGCCTAGGGTTTCTTGGAGGATTTTCTGTTTCAGTTTCAGCCAAGGAAGGCTTCTTTTCCATCCAAGAGAGGACACACGTGTGAGGAAGAGAGGAGCAACAGGTCGCACGTGTGGGAGAAAGAGTACAACTGCACGTGTGGAACAGACAACACGTGTGAGCCATACAGCCCACCTGTGTGAATAGAAGTATGGACAATCCATACAGTCACATGTGTGACAGGCCGCATGTGTGAAGGAGCAGGTACAGTCCGCACGTGTGGATTTATTGGGCAGGTGCAATAGTACGTACCCCTGACGCCAGCAGGCCGTACAAGTGGCTGCAACATATTTGTGGGCAGAGGATTTTTCCAGAATTTTTGGTGAGGTTGGTTTGCTGATTTTGATTTTTCAGAGGACAAGGTTGTCCTCAGATTTTTGGTAATTTTGTCACTGTGGAGAAGTCTGATTTTGCCTTCAGAAAATTTTTGAATTTGACATTTACAGAACATAAATTTTGTCTCAGGTGTGTGGATGATTTATCTCAAATCTTGTTGTTTCCGCTGCTATAATTTTCTGTCATAATTTCAGTGTAAAATTGTTTAGTGATAACAACGAGGGTTTACTGTTGGATCACTAGGAAGTAATTTTCAGATCTGAAATTAGTCACATAGAGTTGCATGTGAAAATTGACAATTTTGATGTGGGTATAGGGGGTTCCTCCTCTCATTTTGTATGTACTTCTAATGATGTTTAGCCTTTTATCATGTTGTATCTAGGGCTATACTTTTGGTTACTTTTCTCATACAATAACTGAGTTTCTTTTATTTTATGCTTTATTGTTTAGATTATAGGAATTGCTTTGACGCTCCTACAATATGTACTGCTAGATTGTACTTTTGAGTCCCATTGGCCTACCTTTTTGGCCATTTGTGGACATCAATAAAAATATGTTTATCTTATTATTCATTATTCTAAGATAATAAAGGTGCTTTCCTTTAAGATTATATTTAACACACTTCTCTCCTCTTTTGCAAAACACATGGCCTTCTTCCCTCCTGCAAATAAGAAATAACCTTATCCATGTCTATCTTATATCTTTGTTATCAGTTATTTGGACCAACACAAATTAAAGAGCCTTTTGTCTTAATCAGAGGACAAGTATTAACTAATGAATCAATTGAAGTTGGGTGAGTAAAGTGTTTCATCTAGAAACTTATAATGACCTTGATGGCTCTGACAACCACTTTGTTAGTGTATAATTTTGACTTAGGTTCATTACCATGAACATTCAATATTATTATTAATATAATAAATTATCATTATATTAATAATAACAATTCTTGGGGTATGACCAAAATGATACAACTGCCCCTGTATTGTATATTATATATTGGGCCCTGTGCCCATTGTATTTGATTATCACAGAAGATTGTGTTAAATAATCATCTTTATAAAAGGTTGATTATGCTTGACCATGCATCCTTCAAATATTTGACTATGTATTCTTTAGTACATAATTTTTACTACCTATGCTTCAATAGGTGAAGATCAACATATTCCTCAAGGGGAGTTGGCTTAAAACCTCACGTGGTATCAAAACCAAGTTTCGAGAGGAGTAGAATTTCCCTGTGACTTTTTGGTTGATGTTTGCTTCTCTTCTATTTCATTGATTGCCAACAAAGTGACTCTTATGAGGTATGATGTGTGCTCAAGGAGAACTTTTTTTCATGGAAATTCTTCTGTAGCCTGAATCTTCCTATCCAGATTCCAAGGTTGGACTATTCATGGTAGCACTGTCTTGAGCTTATACGGGAGAACGTATAGGGAATTTTTTCGTTGGGACATGTTGTTGGTTAACAGTCCTCACAAATTTCTCTAAACTTCCCTCATGACTTTGCTCAAAGCCTCACATAACTAGTTTTTGTTGGAAAAAAATTGAACCATCAACCCCTCTTGATCCAACTTGTAGTGCCAAATGTGTTGGTGTAATATTTTTTTTTTCAATATGAAAAAAGTCTTCTCATTTTTATTCTAGGAGTACTCATATACAAACAATTATGCAACAATTACAATCCATATTTGTCCATACTACAAGAGAGTCTGTCTATTCACTCAATTCTCTAAAGAGGAGCAAAAAGATCAAAAGTATTGGTTGCAAAACATGAGCAGAATAGCTTGCTTTGACAATCCATGTCCATTTGAGGGGCTGTTTATCTAAAGTAGCTTCACCTCTATGATTCACTCTCAAAATAATTCTCTAATACTATGGATAGAGAGACCTTCTATGGTGTGCTCTATGTAGAGTGTACTTGGTGCTACCTATGCGATATCTTTTGCTAGCTGATTTGCTTCATTGTTGTACTCTCTCTATATATGTGCTAAGGAGATATGATGAAGTTGTTGACTTTTTTCTCTTACCTTCTTGATGCAATCATTGTGAGGGATGTCAACCTTTGAATTATAGCTCGAGATCCAGTTGATAGTGATTTGTGAGAGTAGTAATTTATGAGACATATGTGCAGGTGTAGGGACATGATTATGATGTTATATGATGTGAGGGTAGGTGACAATTATGGCCTCCTAGATGATCCTAGAGAAGTCATATACGACCTTCACTGTCTTGAAGGAGGTGAAATGGGTGAGAGGTGAGGTCAGATGGGAAAGGCGAGAAGTATAAGAGTTGGTGTAGTCAATACCAAAGTGGATTGTGGTTTGTGTGGTGCTTTGTTGAGACGAGGATGGGGGGTCAAGGAGGGAGAAGGCATTGTAGGCGTGATCAATTAGAGGGGAGGAAGGGAGAGATAGAGAGATGTAAGATGCAAGGAAGTAGAACCTATAATGGATTATATGTCCTCACTTATGAGTTTCTTGATTGGCAAAGTTGATAGACCGATATTAAAGTGTGAAAATATAAAAACAAGGAGTGCGACACATTGGTTTCCATTGGGAGGGCCATTTTAGAATACAAATAGAGAATTTAACAGAGATTTGATGATAGAAAATGGGTTACCTATTCACCACTTTAGTTGGGTTGGTTGTTTAGGTAAAGTATGACAATGGAAAGTAAACTCAACAATATTGAGAACCAAATTGTATGTCTGTTCAAGGGTTATGCTGAAGTGACCTTTCGCCACCCCAAGCTCATACTCCTACTCTCGAAGTGTTCTTCTAGTGGGACCAAGTGCACTTGAGAGCATTTTTTGAGAGCCCTCTCCAAGGAAAAAAATTCCTCATTTGTTTGTCTGAAGCATCATCGAAATGCGATTCTACTTCGCTCTTGACTCCCTTCAGAATCGAACTCAAGTCGAACCTTTAGTGTTACTAGAAATAAAAAAAATGCTTTGAAAGCAATTTCATGTTCTAGTGAAATTGTTTGGTGGAATTCAACTTCTTGGGCCTTTGTTTTGGATCCCCTGGGCGAGCTCAGAGTTGGATCTTATAGATTGTGGATTGAGATTGACCATCAAATTGATTGTTCAAACAAGGTTTTCCAGTTGTGTCATCTCCGAGAGATTGAGACTGAGGTGCACTTCATCTTTTGTTGCCCAGTGTACTAAGAGATTCGAGGACGGTTTCATTGCCTTTTTAGGGAGCCACAAACACTTGGGAGCTTCTTTGGGTACCTCGAACAATGATGCCTGGCCTTATACATGCAAGAGACTGTCTGTATATGCTCTTCTATCTTCCAACCACATCCACATACTGGACCAACTCCCACCCAGTGGATCACTTCCTTTTTTATGGTGCTCCCGACTAGGGACACCAAGCGACAATTGGATATATATGATCCCAAATCAATGAGGACACAAGGCACTATCTCTACCTCCGTGAGACCCCAACGACGTCACCAGACAAGACCTCACGTTAACAGACAAACCAGTTGCCAGATGAGATCTTCCAGACCATAGCGATATGGTCTTCCTTTCAGATAGCAACACCATTCATTCCAACTCCTCTCCTGTTTCTTCTTTCAGACAAACATCTATTTTGAGTTTTCTTCACTCGGCCTCAGATGTTAAGAGAGATGGTTCTAGTGGACCGGAGTAGCCTCATACCATTGGCACCATAGATTCTAGATCTACTCACCTTGTACATCTCTCTCTTGGACCATCTCTCTATTTTTGGAGTTGGCTCTCTAGGTTTTAGATTAGACTGATATTCTATTTTACTTCGTGCTTCTTGCTTTTTATATAGGAGCCGCTTTAGTGCTCTCGCTTTGTATAGACATCATTGTACCTAATAGTACCATTGGCCTACTTCAATGGTCATTTGTCGAACATTAATACATTTATCTTATCTTATTACATGTGTGGTCCAAGGTAAGGCCATGATAAGTCCAACAACTCATGGCTAGGGTTTATGGGATATAACAAATCTATTTCACTCCATTTTCTCTCATTCTATCACTCATTCCACTCATCTTTGCCAGGGTTTTGAGTGGGGTTCTCGCTAGTTGTTGAGTAGCGTATTTATGAGAGCTTGAAGGGGAGCTTGAAGGTTGTCATAGTCACGTTCAACCACTGTTGAAGAGATGAAGAGGTAAGCTCTAACCCTATTTTGACTTGGTTTTTGTTTCTCCCTCGTGTTGTATATTTTTGATGTTGAATGCTTTCCCATTCCTTTGTCTCCTTCATTCTATTGTAGGTTTTTGTCAAGAAGCTTGATGGGTATGTGTTGTATACTTTCATATTTGATTATGATTGTGTTGTTCGACAATATTGATGATGGCCCATGGGGAAGAATATGAGAATCTTCATGGTGAGTATGACCCATATTATGGAGAGGAGGAAGAATTAGATCGATCCAAGAGGGGAAGCTCAATAAAGGGTATATACTATATATTACAAGGGCTATGATATGCATGCCACAAGAATAACTTAACATTGTTGAAAATGATAGTAAATAAATACTAGGAGGGCTTTAAAGTGCCACATCAAAACTTTGCCAATGAGGTGTGCTTTGTCATGGAGTATTATGTTAGCAACCACTCGTGTAGATGTAAGATGCAAGAGAATAATCCATGGACAAAACAACAAAGGGTCAAGGGGGGAGAAATTCCTCATACAAAACCCTTCCAATATGATAAATGTATCTTTCACCAGTGGCCAATCAATAACAAGTACTAGCGACTCTAATCATATGTAATAGTAGAAATCATTAGAACAATAGCCAACAATAGGTATCCAAGGGGGGGAAACTCCAAGAATTAGAAAGCATTAGAACAATAGTTATCCAAGGAGGGGGAGCTCCAAAAATCCAACCATGAGAAACAATGAAGAGAGAAAACCATTATATTGGATTGAGCTCCATCTTCATGTACAATAGAAAAATAATATCCAAGGTGGAAACCCTAGATCTAGGCTAGGGAGGAGTAAAGAAACAATATCCTCCAACAACTAACTAATAATACATAAAATAAGAAGTGGTGGACAAGCCACATGTAGAAGTCTCCAATAAAGATGCTCCATGAAGGTAGGACGTCTCCATCAAAAGGGAATGAGAACAAGTCAAAGCTAAAACATCTCCCCTCCAAGGCCTCCAAGTGTAGCGCTCCCATAATAATAGTCCTCAAAACATGAAATGGAACTCTAGATCTACGTTTTGAAACCTCCTAGATCTCCTCCAATGTGGGACCTGTAGTTGTCCAAGGTGAGACGTCCTCCTCAAACATAGATATAAGTGCAATAAGGTTCTAAGAAAGGTGGATGTCCTCAACATTAAGCATTGCAAGCAACCTCCTTGTGTGGACATGTGGCATCTCCAAGGTGGACATTCTCATCAATGGTATAGAAAAATGTGCAATGAAGAGTCTTCCAAGGTGGACATTCTCATCAATGGTATAGAAAAATGTGTAATGAAGAGTCTTCCAAGGTGGACATCATCTTCCATGAGGGTTTGAAATAAGTGAAAATCTTAAATATGGAAAGTGTGAGATCTCCGAGAAAAATGTCCAACTAATAAGGCATGGAAGAGTGCAAAAGTGGTGGACATCCTCCTCAAATCAAGTGCTAAGAAGGAGGATACATGAAACGAGGCACCAAATCCATGAAGAAGACATGTGGAATGTCGTCAATGTTAGAAAGTGCTCGTTTTACCATAGACAATATCAATATTATCACCCAACCATAGGCCGAAGCCACCCTCCAAGCACCTTGACCTTGACAAAGAGAAGAATCCTGGTAGCAAATCAATAGCCAAGCAAGGCTAATGCACCAAGCAAGAAGTAACTAAAGCTGATTAGAGAGTTCAACCCAGAAAGATAGAAACAATAGGCTTCAGAACTGGTGGCAATACTTTCTCCAGAACTTGCGCATAAGACTGCCAGACTGCAGTGCACACAAGTCTCTCTCTGTAATTTTGAGAGCTGTGTGTAAAATGAGAACTGGTGCCCTGTATTTATACTAGCTCTGGCAGGCTGCCTGGGTCGACTTCTCATTCTGGGTACTAATTAATTCATATTAATTATCTCTCTTAGCTGACATCTCTTTTAGAATGGATGTGCTCGTTTAACCATAATATCAACACTCCCTCCTAGCTAGGGAGGTATAATTGATAATGATCTTGAGCACAAACAAACCATTCAACTGGTAGCATCACGAGCACCGTCATTATTATCCAACTGGATAATCTCCATGACAACTGGTACAATGTCAACGGACAGAACACAACTGTGTTTATTCATAGTAGTACACAACTACTCAATCTGTGCAACATAGTCACAAACAATGGAACATATCCACCACAATAGCATATCTCTACTGTCTGGAGACATGCAGTCCTCCATTATATCAACTGATATCAAACTGCATAGAAACAATGTTATGATATAAACTGAGTCATCTGGGCCATTCTTCCACTCACAGCTGTGAGATCTGGAAGAGCATCTGCCCTYAGAGTAGAACATCAATGATGGGCTATCTGGACTATTCTTCTCAGGCAAGGAAGAATAGTTGTCYTGATTTCTGAGCCTGGACCATTCCCTATCCTGGGCCATTCCTCCGGCACTAAACAAAGTGCAACCTGGAGAGAATGAGTCTGCCCTAGGGAAAGCCTATCCTTGATTGCTGAACCTGGACCATTCACCTATCTGGGCCATTCTTTCGGCACTAAACAAAGTGCAACCTGGAGAGAATGTGAATTTTCCCTAGGGAATGACTGTCCGGACCATTTCCTAAGGAAATGACTGTCTTGCACCAACCTCCAAAACGAACGATTCTTCGAAACTGCTCACAACTGTGAGCTTCGAAAGAATGACTATCCGGTGAGGCGGACCAGTCTTCTTGACCACTACTGAGAGTGTCCGTCAAGAAGAGAGACTATCCTAAACCATTCCCCATGTTAACCACAATGGGAAATCGCTGTCTATGGTACATCAACTATCCATCGAACCATTTTCATTACGAAAATGACTGTTCGATCTGAACCATTTTCCAAACTGGAAAATGCCTGTCCGTCAGAAATCTCAAACCACTTTCTGAACTGGAAAGCAACTGCCCAAGTTGGACCATTTTTCAACCTTGAAAATGACTGTCCTCAATTCAATAATATGTCAGTGCTCCCTCCCAACCTGAAGAGTCATTTCTTTCCTTTCAGCTAAGGGAGTTATTTCCATGATCCCCAATTTGTCTCGGAAATATGTAAACTTTATTCTTGACAGAGGCTTTGTCAGGATATCTGCTGTCTGCTCATCTGTGGGGATGTACTGGAGCTTTACTTCTCCTTCCTGGACTTTATCTCGAATAAAGTAGTATTTGATCTCCATGTGTTTCGACCGTTCATGAAACACTGGGTGTTCTGAAAGCCTTATACAACTCTGATTGTCACAGTGTATTATGGTCGAATCTGTAACCTAATCAAATAAATCAGAAATCAACTTTTTCAGCCATATTGCTTATGTACATGCCTCACATGCTGCGATATATTCTGCTTCAGCTGTGCTGAGTGCGATAGACTTCTGTTTCCTGTTGCCCCAAGATATCATAGCGGAGCCCAAGCTGAAACACATCCCTGAAGTACTCTTTATGTCTTCTGCACTTCTTGCCCAATCTGAATCTGTGAATCCATGAAGCTGTATATCACTGGATGTTGTATATCTTAAACCATAGTTTAGTGTCCCACAGATATACCTTAAAACATGCTTTGTAGATGTCCAATGCTCATGTCTAGGTTCCACCTGGAACTGGCTTAGTGTGTTTATGACAAAACAAATGTCTGGTCGAGTATTTACCAAATACATCAATGACCCAATCAATTGTCGATATAGTGATGGATCTACTGGGTCAAAATCTGAATCTCTTACTTTTCTTATATCTATGGTCATAGGAGTGTCCATGGATTTGCAATCCATCATTCCAAACTTCTGAAGAATCTTTATTGCATACTTTCCTTGTCCAAGGAATACTTCACCACGCTTCTGCCATACTTCTAGTCCCAATTAATAATGCATGAGACCAAGATCTTTCATATCAAACTCAGAAGCTAGTTCCTTTTTGCACTGGATGATGATAGACTCTTGACCTGTTAGGAATAGATCGTTGACATATAGTAGTAGAATCACAGGTGCATTGTTCACGACTTTGTAGTAAAGATTTGGATCTGCATGACTTTTGGAGAAACCAAGTCTCATTAGATAGTTGTCTATTCTGGCATACCAAGCTCTTGGAGCTTGCTTGAGTCCATATAAAGCTTTCTTTTAGTCTGCAAACATGAGTGTCTCTGGAATGTACTTCAAACCCTTGAGGTTGTTCAATATATACTTCTTCTTCGATTGCTCCATTGAGGAAAGCTGTCTTTACATCCATCTGATGTAAACTCCATCCCATGGAAGCGACAAGAGACATGATAGGTCTAATGGAAGTATATTTGGCAACCGGAGCAAATGTTTCGTCATAGTCTTCTCCCTCCTTCTGGGAGAACCCTTTAGCTACGAACCTTGCCTTATATTTATCCACGCTTCGGTCTGCTACATGTTTGATCTTATATACCCATTTTGAAGTTACTACTGATTTTTCTCCAGGTCTAGGCACAATTTCCCATACATCATTTTTCATGATGGACTGGTGTTCTTCTGTCATGGCTTCTTTCCATTGTTTCTTTTGAATTGCCTCTTCAAATGTGGTAGGTTCTTCATCTATAAGCTTTGTCATACATGCTGCATAGTTGGAGAATCTTTTGGGCTTCTTACTTTTTCTGAAGGTCCCACTTGGGGCCTTGAGTCTTTCTGATTCTTGTAGGGTTGCTTCAAGCCAAGCTGGTCATTTCTTGGCCTTAGGTACAATATCTGAATCAATGGTCTCACAGGGTTGCATCGGATGATCGAGTTCCTTTTCTTCATTTTGGTTTTCTGGAAGACATGTGCCTTCTTCAATAGGTTCTTCATACTCTTCTTCTTCTATAGTTTCTTCTATAGATTTCTTGAAAGCCATCTTTTCATTGAAGGTCACGTCTCTGTTGACTTCAATCTTATGTTGTTCCGGGATATAGATTCTATAAGCCTTGGATGATTCGCTATATCCCACAAATATGCCCTTCTTTCCTGAGGGTTCTAATTTATTCCTTTTGTCCTTGGGAATGTGAGAGTAAACAGGACATCCAAAGATTCTTAGGTTTTCCACATTAGGTTTCTTACCTGAGAAGGCTTCTTCTGGAGTCATATCCTTCAATATGCGGTGAGGACTTCTGTTCTGAACATGTATTGCTGTCATGGTTGCTTCTCCCCATAAGAACATAGATAAGCCTTGATCGTTTAGTAGTGCCTTCATGGTTTCTTCAATAGATCTGTTCTTCCTTTCTGCTACACCATTTTTTTGAGGATTATGAGGAATAATCAGCTCCCTCCTAATCCCTGTCGATTTGCAAAAGGCAGCGAATTCCTTTGATGTGTATTCTCCTTCATTATCTGTTCTCAAGGTCTTGATTTTCTTGTTTGTGAGGTTCTCTATTTTTGCTTTGAATTCTTGAAACTTGCTGAATACTTCGTCCTTTGTCTTCATGAGATATAACCAAATCTTTCTTGAGTAATCATTTATGAAGATTACATAGTAAAGAGAACCTCCTAGAGATTTGACTGGCATCGGATCGCAAACATCTGAGTGTATTAGATCTAGAATCTCCTTAGATCTATTGTTGCTGCTTGGGAATGGTTTCTTGATATTCTTTCCAAGAGCACATCCTTTGCAAATTCCTTTATGTGTAGACTACAATTCTGGTATTCCTTCAACCATCTTTTTGAGAAAAGGTAATGCTTGATAGTTAATATGAGCGTACCTTCTGTGCCAAAGTTCATTGGGATTGACTTCATCATGTACAAGAGCTTCTTCATTTTGTTCTAGTAGTCTATATAGATTTCCTTCACAGGTTCCAATAACTCTAACATTCTTTATGTTGGAGTCTTTATGCCAAGATAACACTTTTCCATCTACGAAAACTATTATGTTTCCTTTGTCTTCTAGGCAAGATATGGATACAAGATTCTTTTCTAAACCAGGTACATATAAGACATTGCTCAAATGAACATTGTTACCTGTTTTCAACTTGACGGAGGCTTGTCCAAATCCTTCGACTGGGTAAGTGCTTTTGTCTCCAAGCTCTACCTTGTACGATCTCTTCTTCTCATTTAGATTTGAGAGTGTGGCTTGATCTTCCGTCCAATGTCTAGAAGCTCCACTATCAATTATCCACATGTCATCTTCAATCGTTCCTGTGAGTGCTGAGTAGTGTAGATGACTAGTCTTTTCACTCATGACTTAGGTTGATTGGTGACTGGTCATGCCTTGATCCAAAACTTCAACTTTGACGTTTCTGCCTTTTGAGAGTGCCAAGAGGTGCGTTGGACTAAGGCGCACTTGTATCCCTTCTTCTTAAGCGAGATATTCCATCACAAGGTGTTGGATCGGGGTTTTAGGGTTTCTGCAACTGCTCCTGCTAGTAACCCTAGCAACCGTGTCTTGGAGGCTGCTCCTGCTAGTAAACCCTAGCGGGAATTCTTCAACGAGCTTAGTATGCTAATGGTTATGCTCCCTTCTAGTGGTTAGACTGAAATGAGGGAAGTGTGGGCCCATAACCTGTTAGAATGTGCTTGTTTTACCATAGACAATATCACTATTGTCACCCAACCATAGGTCGAAGCCACCCTCCGAGCACCTTGACCTTCACAAAGAGAAGAATCCTGGTAGCAATTCAATAGCAAAGCAAGGCTAATGCACCAAGCAAGAAGTAACCAAAGCTGATCAGAGAGTCCAACCCAGAAAGATAGAAACAATAGGCTTCAGAAATGGTGGCAACACCTTCTCCAGAACTTGCGCACAAGACTGCCAGACTGCAGTGTGCACAAGTGTCTCTCTGTAATTCTGAGAGCTGTGTGTAAAATGAGAACTGGCGCTCTGTATTTATACTGTCTCTGGCAGGCTGCCTGGGCCGACTTCTCATTTTGGGTATTAATTAATTCATATTAATTATCTCTCTTAGCCGACATCTCTTCGAGGGTTACATTCACTTCTTTTCTTGCTTCCGGAATATTCTAATCTTGTCAAAGGGTCACAATGGAGGTTGATACCTCCCGAAGCTACCATAATATCAACAGTCAATGCTCAACTAACTCCATGAAGAAAGTGGGCGGCCCTCATCAACTAATAAAATAAGACCATCCCTCAACATGTGTGCAAGTGCTAGATCCAAGGAAGAATGAGTTAAATAGCCCATGTATCTTAATGCCAAGTCATCGACCAATTCATCAAGAAGGGGAACAACCTCATCAAAAGATGCATAAAATGATGAGAAGCGAGTATCTACCTCCATATATGAGCCAAAGAAGGGGAGTGCTCCACACAAGTGACAAGACCATGATCCATCACTTGAGCAACCCATCCACGTGTGGAAAAATCCATGAGAGCTTGGGCGTTAGAACAATGAGCCTCTAAGCATGTTAATACCATGTCAAATCATACCAAATGAGTGTGAAACCAAGGGGAAGAAAGGAGCAAAGTGTCAAGTGTTCTCCAACATGATGGTGTCAACCAAACGAAGGTGCCAATGAAATATCCAACAAGCCCAAAGATGCAAGGACATGCTTCCCATAGAGTCACATATCAACATGTATCATCGACTATCCAATGATCATAGGGGCTCCATAGCCAAATCTACTAGCATGAAAGGAAAGCAATCACCAAGATAACCAAAGTATCAATATCATCATGATATCCATGACTACATCACCAATAACCTCATCAAGTGAATGCACAACCCCTAGGCCATCACCTTGTAATCTTTCCTTTGTGATAAAAATCACAAGTGGAGTGAAAAGATTCACTGGTGTAGGCCTCATGCAAAATGAGGGATAATACATTATAAAATATCTGACTCAGATTCATATACCCTTATGAGGAAGCACAATCTGCACTATGTATTAAAGGAAGATAAATAAAAATACACTAGGGTAGGGTCGGAAGCACAATATAAATAAAAAAAATTATTCAATGCGATGCATCATATAGAATGTTCGTTGGTCAATCCCAATTGCCCCATATGGTAGTGGATTCATGCTCATGCATACATGGTGTAGAACAATGATATATTTCCTTGACTAAAGTTGTAGGGACCTCGTGGATGTAAAATTGTGTAGGTTTCTCTATGCATGTGGTATACCATTCAATGTTCTTTGCTCACCCTATTGGCATGATATTGTTATTGATATCAATAATGACCCTAAATAATACAGGAGCCCTAGGGATGACAAAGCTAAATCCATGGCCCTTGCCAAGTAGAAAGCCAAAATCCATAATCTTTTGTACAATTTACTAATAATTGGATTTTGTGGTATCCATTGTATCTAATGGTTGGACAAATGTTAAACGCAGGCCACTGATAAATATTCTTGGTGTGTCTGCTAGTAGCGTGGTCTTCCTTGCAGCCAATGACTAGTCAGATTGTTAGAAGAGCAATGGAAATATTGCAAAGCCCTTATTGGAAACCATTCAAGAAATTGTGCTATATAGTGTCATTCAAGTCATTGCCAATAATGCTGCTAATTGAAAGACAAGAAGATAAATAATTGAGGATGCGTATCCTAACATATTTGGGTTTGGTTGTTTAGTGCACCCATTGAACCTCTTGATGCGTGAGATTAATAAGTTGACAAAGCCTGATTATAAATGTGTTGGTGTCTTGTACAAGAAAGGGAGGAATATGGTAAAATTTATCACTAATCAAAGTGCACGTACTTCATTTTCCACAATCACTTTAAGATGGAGCTACTTAAGCTTGCAAAGATCAGATTTGCTAACTATTACCTCACCATCAGGGGCCTTTTTAAGGTAAGAGAGCTATTGGCTATTATTGTAGTAAGTGATTGATGTCAAGGTTTGAATTTGAAGTGTGCAATCTCATTTGATAGATGTGAATTTCAAGAGGTGGAGGAAATCGTTCTTGATGATCTGTTTTGTGCACATGTTAGGTATGTTCTGTAGCCCATTTAGATCATCCACTGTTTGGGGAGGTGTATGAGCAAATGGACAACATACTATGCTAGATCAAAGACATTGTTCACTGGGAGGATACTAGAGGTAGTGGTTTTAGCTTCACAACCGCCACAACTGTGTGGGGGTCATGTAGCTCGTGGTGCTGCTCATCTTAGTGTTCCACAACCACTTTCTACTAACCTGGTTGTTAGACTGCATGGTAAAAGAACTTAGAAGTTGCTTATGGCGGATGGAAAGCTTAGTAGATTGCATAATCATTTATCTTTTTAAGTTTAGGTTCTTAAACTTAGAATTATTTGTCTTTATTATGGCCTATATTGTAAAGACTATATCACAGTTGAATTCTTGATTGCATATTACAACTCTTTGGTCATGATGCCCTGTTTCATTTCATGGTTGTGTTATCTGTTACAATTTGTTGATGACAAATATTATTTGTTGAAACTTAAAACTTGAAGGTTGATGTTATGGCTGATCAATTGATGACAATGTTATAATTGCTAGATTGTCAATGTTATCTATGTACTCAATGTTTGATTTTTAGTGATTATCATTAATCTACTATGAATCAAAGTTTAAAAAATTGGATTGGGACAAAAACAAAATACCTCAGTTCAGGACTGAACCAACGTGCCGACCTGGTTCAAAGGCTGGTTTTGAAAACATTGCAATGGATCAAAATTTCCAGCTTCTTAAAAATATGGTATTCATCAACGAGTAACACAAAAGTCTATGTTCTCATATTTTCTGCAGCTAATTTTACACTGCATGATTTTTGAATATATATGCATCAAAATATATATTATTAAAAAATGCTTCCAGGCTTATTTCGAAATTGGCACTTTATGCTCCTGCTCCATGTTTCACTCTTGGTCCATCCTCCCACGTTATTGTTGATTTTTTTCCTCTTTTTATTGAAGATAGTGATTGTACTCAAAGATTGCTTTTATATTTTTCAATATACGATTGAGTGACTGGTATGGCTGCCTATGATAAAGCTTCTTAAGAGAAAACACCTTAGAAAATGAAGAAATTATAGTGTTTATGAATCATAAACACAATCACAGCCACTGCTGATCAAGAGGTTGGAAAGATTGAATTGAAATGCCTGTAAGAATATATCGATCTTTGGGAAAAGATAACAGAATTAGTAAGAAAACTATGGTACATATTTGTTTAGAATTCAAGCAGCTATGGTCTCGGATAGAGTTCTCATTGTGCAGCTACTGCCTGTGAACAGCTCAGAGAGACATTTTTGTGGATTTGCTAGGAATTTTCATTTTTCACAAGAACAGTTTGATTCACAATCCAATTTTTTTTGGAACAGAAGCTTACAGCAGCATGCATTGTTTCATTAATATTATTATTTGCTGTTGTCCTCCGCACTCTGTTTTAATAAATGCATTAAATTTAAGAAGCCATTTGACAGGCCCTGGACTACTGAAGTTATGGAGAAGAGCAAAATGTTGTTGTCTGTGAGGATTTTTTGAGTGGTGCTAATGTTTTGTACCTTGTTTTTGTTGTTTATTGAAGCCAATAAACTTTGAATTTATTTATACTTGATTAGACAAATATCAATCTAGGAAATTCGTATCACATTTAAGTTTTATTGGAATAGGGAAAGCACATGCTTAATTTTTTAATTTATATTACTGCCAGGGAAGGAGCTAAAGCAAAGCATTTTAAGATCATATCTCACAGAGCTTGGAGCTAATTTTTATTTATGGATATAATACTTGCAGGGAGGTTGAGGATTTTGCAAGGAGGTTGAATTCAGATTGGCCTGAGAGAATGCAGGAGATTCTTGCTTCTGGTCAGGAGCCAAGGAAAATTGGTCCGGTTTCTCTTGTGTATGATTCATCCTTGAAGAGATTTACAAGTAAGGTCATTTTTGCTTCTTGCAACATCTTGGTGCTTTTTAGCACTACTTGAAATGTTTGGCTGATTTTTGCAATATTTGGCTTTTTAGGGGAACTTAGTTTCCTTCGACAGTATGTGTTGGATACATTATGTAGATATTTTTTCCAAATGATTCGTCACACGGCCTTTTTTATTTTTCTATACATATCTTCTTATTTGAAACCTTTTGTGAGCACCCAATCTTCTCTTCCATGCTTGTTGCTATATCTATATGGAAAAATTTACATTTATTATGTAAATACTAAATATGTAAGGTAGTTGAACCACCTAACTAACCTTAACATTAGTTACATGTTATATTGTGGTCCCATTATCTGCAATGTATTTAATATTTACATTAACATTGGAGTTCCAATAAAGCTCCCAAGCAAAACTTGAAATTTTGAACTTGAAGTTTGTCACTGACACCCCCCTTTAAACAAGAGCAGCAACTGTGAACTTTGAACCTCTGCCCAAAACCAAGTGCCAGATCATTGGAGCATGCTGTTTGCTCCTCCAATACCAAAAGAGAACTCCAATAAAGCTCTCTACCCAAACTTGAAATGGAAAAGTATGAATTCAATGCTTGTCAACATCAACCCCTTTAAACAAGCGCAGCTACTGTGAAGTTCCTCCCATGGTCTAAGTGTATTAACCCGAGGTATAATTGCCAAGTTCCAAATTGGAATTATATATATATATATATATATATAGAGAGAGAGAGAGAGAGAGAGAGAGAGAGAGAGAGAGAGAGAGAGAGATTGATGATGTACAATGAAGGTGAGTCATGAGTATAAATACACTTTAAGGGTTGTGTTCACCAAGAGACATGTCTTTTAATTGAGTAGGCAACTTTACCCTATTATTATTATTATTATTGTATTATATTTATGATTTATTGATGTACATAACATCTCTGTGCTCTTCAAAACGCTTCATCCTTAAAGCGGTGATAAGGGTATTGTTTTGGATAGGATGCATTTAGACTATTACTATAGTTGTTAAAAGTTAAAACACACCCCATTGATTGTGTTTTGTGTCAATCCTTGGACAATCTGCATGTGTGTGTTCTCTTCACGCGTTTATGTAGAAATTCACGTTTTCGGAAACTCTAAACATGGCCCTTTATGGTTCAATCTCAATCCATATTTTTTGGACGATGGCCTCCCAACATAATTATGATCTAATGCATTGGATAGACCAACCTCCCGCATTTCCTTATTTTGTTGAATATGCATTTGAGTGTGTTGAAATTTTGGTATGCTCGTTTAACCATAGACAATGTCACATCATTGTCACCCAACCATAGGCATTCACATATGCCACCCCTGAGCACACTAACCTTTACTTAGAATAATTCCGACAAGCCTACACCATAACCAACAGATAAACCGCAGTTGCTAACTGCAACAACTACTCAAGACAAGTAGAGTGCTCCTTCTCCAAGGGCAGCGCACAAGAGAGAGAGAGTCTCCATATCCACAGAACAAGTACCATACACAATTGCAGCAGTTGCAGCTGCACTACTGTCTCAAACTTGCGACATACTTAGCCAGAATATCACCGAGAGTATCACCCAGAATATCACTTGATAGCCCTAGAGAGAGACCAAGACCAAGAGATGACCATACGCCCTTATTCCTCCTTGCAGTTGCAATTGCAACTCTCCACAAGACTTGCGCTCTGACTGGGTGTACACATGAGCTAAAACATCGTCTATTTATATTAATTTGTCCAGTGGCTTTTCTGGCTGGGCCGATCTGACTTTCTGGTAATTATATTTTCTGTTTATCTTTTTCTTGTGGAGCCGACTTGTCTTTCTGGAAGATAATATTCTAATATTATTTATTCTGGTAGGCCGACTTGTCTTCTAGGGTTTCCACACATCTATTTATTGGTTCACTTGCTTCCAGAGTATTCTTCGCATCTAAGAAATGTCATCTAGGAGGGAAAGATCCACCCGCAGCTACCAAAACATCAATAGTCTCTCTTGGCTAGGGAGGCATCTTTCACAATGTCTTTATCTAGTAGTCCAATGACTACTCTGCAATCAGCTGGTAGCACACAACTGCCACAATGCCATCGGTAGCTCGAATCGTCTGTCTCAGTCTCTGCAATCAAGTAGCATTCAACCACTCTCAATGTGAATTGGTAGTGTCCATGGCAATCAGCTAGTAGTGCACAACTACTATAATTCCATCTAGTAGAACATCACTGTGTCGAACCATAGTAGTACACAACTACTATCCAGTGGTGTGTTGAGATTTGGATACCTTGGAAAGTGGTCCCCATGTGTTTATGAGTCTCTAAACACAAAGGGGGAGACTATTACCCTCATACTTTACTTTATGATTCTAATTTCACTTTGACTTAGGAGTTTTAAGTCAAAAGTGAAATATGTCACTTAAGTCATAAAGTGACAATTAATTCA
>JASDQU010681257.1:5848-22422 GCA_032191745.1 Picea mariana
TACTAGTCTCGTCGGACAACTAAGCTTGAGAATGTGTTGTTGGTCTAATCATGAGTGTCTTTATGTGTGACAACAAAGTTTTCTAGTTATCGAGTTTATAAGATCTTGCGAACCCACGGGTGAGACTTACTGTTTATCTCAACTATTTCTTTTTCTTGCGCCATTTTCACCCTCGTCTGGTGTATGAAATCCTCTTCTCCAGTCACGACCCCGATCTCTAACTTAGCGAGTCTAGTTTTCTCACATTCAAGAGCGAGCATGCCAAGAGAAATAGGAGGTCAGATTTTCTCTCCCAAAGAAGTAATTATAGATGAGTTGTATAATCCCAGGATCAAGATCATAGGTGATGTCAAGGGGAAGACTTAGCAAGTAAAACTCCTAGACCTTGACTCAATGGACCAAGTATTGTTTCCACAGATGAACATTAGCATGTTCTAGGAATTGGCTCCAAATGCAATAGGAGGCATGCAGTTTGTCTCAAATCGAGAATTCATCAACCTGTTCAATTCCACCATCATGAACCTTAGGGACTTACTGGTCTTTGGAACCACTGATGAGGTTATGCAGTGAAAAAAAAATTATGATCAATCGAGTGCATGATAGGATCCTATGGCTTGATCAAAGATATCTGATTCATGAGGACGACATCCACCAGCTCAACGAATTATCTATTGAGGGTGAGGATGTGTCCAAAGGATTTAAAGGCCCAAGAAAGCATGAGAAGAGGAAGGGAAAAGTTAGTATGTATGAGAAATTACACACTCAAAGAAGAGGGTGCACGACGAAGATTGACCCTATTATTCTAGAAACGATTCAGACATCCTTTTATGTCATTGCGAGTAAGGTCATGTGCTCCTACTTGAAGGGAGAATGCACCTTAGATGCTCTTTCAGTAGCATCTAATAGTGTTGTGCTCAATTGGTGCAACTACCTACTAGAGGAACTCCTAGTTTCTTGTGAGGAAGCTTAGGAGAAAGGAGGAACTTTCACATATGGATACATGTTAGTAGAATTTGCAATGTGGAAGTGGAATCCACTGATGGGAACACAATTGGCACCAATGGACAAAGGTTGCCTTATGAAAATGTTTGAACTATGGCATGCAAGGGCATATCATGAGAACTTGGAGTTCAACAATGCAACCTTTTCAACACGACCTAGTCATAACCATGCTCTTGATGGAAGAAATAATTGGCTCTAAGGAGGATATGATAGGGTATATTGCCTTTAATTTTGAGATTATAAGTTATAAAATTATTTTGCATCTTCTCTATCTTTCTCCAAGACTTTCTAGAGATACTACATCCCCAAACTTCACATCCATACGAAATAACAAGAGTAACAAGAGTCTCAACAAGGATTTTTTTCTTATCCCATATCAAAAGATCGGTTGATATACAATTGTTTTCAAACCCATAATAATCTTTCCACCCTCCATTTATCCTTTTCTCTATGATATAATTCCACTTAAGTTTGGGATGAATATCAATGTCAAGAAATGTGTATGAATGCACTTCCTCCAAGTTGTTGTTGTCATATACGACAGTATTTTGCCAATTAATCAAACTTATCAATGCAAATGCGAAAAACCAATCAATCTTCTAACTTGTCAATGCAAATGTGAAAATAGATAGGAGACAAGACACAACCTTATTTAACTCTGATATTAAAATTAATTTCTTTGGACCAAACTTCCATGTTTCTAAACATAACAATAAAATTCCTTATTAAATAAAAATAATCTTTACTATTTAATATTTTTTAATTAACTTATTAAGTCGATTAACTCTTCATGAAACAAGTCAATCCGATTTTTTACTTGATTAACATAAATCAAAATCATATAAAAAATTCCGCCTCCCTTTATGGGTTGGGTAACTTATTAAGTGGATTAAGTCTTCTCGAGCCAAGTCAATTCTCCTTATTGTTTATTATAAAAATCAAAATCGACTACAATCTCATTGAGAGAAATGCCCATCCCCCGCTAAATATTTTAGTGTCGACTTAAGTGTAGCATGAAGGAAACATAAATTACTGTCCATCGCTAATTATATATAAATTTAAGTAATAATAAAAGTACTTAAGTCATAAATAAGTTAAACTTACAACTGTTTTTAATTGCTAAAGTGTCTATCTAGTAGCGGTGTTTTCTCATGAAAGCTTATATGAGTGTCAAAATTCTTCATTAATTTAATTTAGTGTGAATTGAAGCATGCTTCGCGGATTTAAAAAGTTTATCAGAGCACCAAACACACACATCAATTTATTTAAAAAGCTTATCAGAGCACCAACTTGTTTTTTTTTTGACTGACTTGGGCTATTAACAGACAAAGTGAACATATATATATGGGTATGAGTATTATATATATATATATATATATATATATATATATGTATGTATGTATGGGTATTGATATTTTTCACTTGATGATTGGTGAAGTTATTCATTTTTATTTTTTAAATTGTATTTTTGAATGCATTAATAAATCTAATGTCCTTAAAAACTTTTAAATATTCAAATTATACAAACCTAACTACTTAAACTTTCCATTCTAATAATTTATACCCAGATTTTAGACAAAATCAATAAAAAAATATTCCAAACAAAAAGCCAAAACCTAAAACGTTATCTAAATATGATGCAAAACCTAAAACGTTATCTAAATATGATGATTAATGAAGACAGCCTGACAGCCTGCTTCGGAAAATAATAATAGAAAATGATTATATTAACAACCGATGACCAATTCCTCTAAAAATAATTCTTAATAGGACCCGGTATACTCACAGATTCTGAGGTAAGCAAGCCTGCAAAGTTTAACTGGGCTGGCAAAGCAGTGTTAACCCTACGAATATATTTAAATTGGGTAACAAGTAAGTAATGCCTCCTTCCCAAGCAAAGGCCCGGGCAGAAGATAACGTAAACGTATGCACGGTTTCCCGCACAAGCACCTTAGTCCTCGTCCTCATCACTGAAATATTATCACTTCGACAACAAGTACGCTGATCGAGTCCAGAAAACAATATTTTAGTTTCCCAGATATGGAAGCCAATTGATTTTGCCTTATATATTGTTATTAAACGATTTTCGCTACGGAGTCGAGAGCAGCTGGGAACGACAAGGCAGGTTCCCAAGAGCCCAGAACGGCCGAAGGAGGATGGAGAACCGTGTCTTTCATAATAGCTAAAAGGTAAAAGCTACAGCTGCAAAATTTCATTGTTTAATAGTTCGGAGAGTTGCGAAACGTTTTCTGTCAGACCCAATCAGTTATCCTTGTTCGGAGAGTTGCGAAACATGTTATCGTTGTTCGAATATTCATATACACCAACCATGTAAATCCATGTAAATCGTTTTCACATGAAAAAACTTGTCCACATGATGATACCTTCTCGAATTCATGCGTGGTTCCCATTAAACATCCCACTTCCCTATTCAATTCACTATTACCCAAGACTCGTTCAAGTGTTTGAAAATCGGGCCCCATTTCGAATCACCAAAGGGATTCCAAATGAGCCCAATTCATATCGTTTTACAGTGGTGATCTGAGCACTCATCGTCCTGTACATCTCTATATATACCGATTGTTACCCACATCTTCGTTCACAATAATCCGCTGGACTCATATCTAATTGTGTTGTGAAAAATGGTTGTGGATCGCCATGAACCTACATCCGAGTGGGATTTCAAGTCCATTCCAGAATATCATGTGAAGATATTCAAACGAGTAGGTTGGCATCACTTATTTGCCAAATTATGGACTTATAATGATGAAGTGACTTTGCAGTTAACTCGTTGTAACATCTTGCTCTACTTAGCTCTACTTAGCACACTTTTATTGACTTATTCTTTGAAGACACTTGATCCGGTTATGGTACATTGTGATTTCATTTCGATTATGGATTATGCATGATGATGATGATGTGTTGTGACTTATTGTTATTTGATGTATATGTATTGGCATATGTTATTGATGAGTTTTCCTCAGTATGAAGGACTCATGACAGGTTATGGATGTCGATGGCATCAATGGACTTCCTTGGACTCTGGATCGAATCAGAGAGTGAATTGTATTTTGATTGAGTATTTCATTTTATGTACTTGTGACATATATTGATTACAGTATGATTTATGTATATCAATTATTGACATGTTTTTTATCAGTGGATGCAGGCTTGACGATCCTAGCTAATCCGACTCACATAAGGAGTAGATGGACCATGCAAAAAAAACAAACATTGAGGGAGAGGTGTGGCACTGTCGCTATCACATCCTGCTAGAACTCCCACCATGGTCTGAACTATAGGTTAATGATTACCTAGTTCGAGAGGTCCACGATGTGGTTAGGTGTACCACCCCCATTGAGGGGCGTAAAAAGTTTGCTCTTCTTAAGGGAAATCGATGTCCTCACTCGGGGATTCTACTTCATTCTTCTCTTCCAGGGCTTTTCAGCCACAACCTCCATGGTCCGAACCAAACTCTGAATTGGAAAATATCCTCTTCTAAGTCCTTCAAGTTCTTCCATTCCTTTATACTTGAATATGATCATCATCCATGACCAGATTCCAAAAAAACAGGCGTCAAGACAACCACCGCGCAAATTTCTCTGAAGTTGCAGATATTCTACACCTTTTCTCTGAGATCAATGACTGAGGTGAACTCCAGCCTATCAGCCTTTGTGATTTCTCACTTCAAACAATCCATTTTCCTCTAGAGCACTAAACCTCTAAAGAGAAAGTTCTGGTGGCACCTATCTTTTGGGGCCAACGGCTAGGATGGACTTCGTCACTTTGGGACTTTGGGAGGTTGAATCACTCCTTGACTTAAATCTATCGAAGTTGGTCAGCGTCGGGCTAACCACGACCTAAATATGATTGTCCTCATCTATCCATGTAGACCCCAGATCGATGGTTCACAACCTCCTCTCAGGGTCTCAATGTTTCACCACTCTTGGAAACACCATCACTCAACACATGCATTCCCACATTCTCTCGATATGATACCCACCTTCCCTTGATCGAACAGGCGAGAGGGGTCCCAAAGGATACATAGATCCATGGTCCACATTACTTCACTACTTCATTCATTGGGGGTTTTGGCGTTACTAAGCCTCTATCCTCCTAAAGAGGTTAACGTTGGACTAACTACCTCCTAGATATGATGGTCTAGATGGCTCCTGAGCATCCTCAAATCTAAGGCCCAGATTAACTTCAAGACTTTCAGACTTCGGGGACTTTACCTCCCTTACGACGAACTCACTCAATTCTCCGAAATTGCGAAGTTTGAAGGACATAAGGGGTTAACTCCCACGCTCTTTCCCTTATCCAACGGTCTCAGCAAACCTTGACTCTTCCCAAACAGATCTCATTCATTTGTCTTCCATACAAAGGAACTGTCCCTTTCGATACTTCAATCTTTCTATTCTTCCTAAGCTTTTTTATCTTTAAAAGGATTAAGAGTTTTGCGTTCTTTCTCTTGAACTTAACACTTAGAATAATTATTTTGTGCACCACTTGCGCTCATTCATCAACTCTAGAACTTAAGTGGTTCTCGGTCTCTGCCTACTTCATAGAGAGCCTGTGCATACGTGCACTATCTCTCTTTTGATTTAATAGACTCCTCCCTTCAAGGGACTCACAACGATTAGGAGTGTCGACATGCAAACATAAAACTATGCCCAAGGTCGACGAACTCACAGTTTGTGGATCTAACTTAAGCCACCACAGGGCTTAAGCATTTAAACCTACAAGTCATGTCTGAACCATATAATTTCTTACTTTCCTAATTACACAATCAAGAAAAAAAAGAAGGGATACAATATAATCATTAAGAAATCATGCACATCCCTGAAAACATTCACAGCATATCCAATTTTATTACACAGTTACAATTCAATTACACAGGGTAGGAGAATACTTATCTATTACAAGTTGCAGCTGAATAACTGACTATGGTTGTGTGCCTTTCCACCCAACCATAGGCTCATAGGAATTCTTCCTTAGGAATTTGGCCACCCCCGTTCCAAGCCATGATATCACTAGGGAACTATGCCATATCTCATAGACCTTCTCTTTGTCACAGTATCCCTATGAGGTTTATCAGATGCTTCCTCAGCATCAATCTTGTGTTCGGGTCCTTCAGGTCATGTTCTCTGCACTTCCTTTTAGTTCGTGCATCTCTTTCTGAGATTGAATTCTCGTTTGGTCATGTCTCTTCTCTTACCATCCCTCTATATGTATCTTACCTTCCTTTCTTAGGTAGGTTTCTGACCTATCATGTTCCTTATGTCAGAAGGAAGCTTAGGTTTGCAGGTCTCGGTGGTACTTTGGACTGACAACCCATGTTTACATTCATGGGGGTGGTTGATTGTTCAACCAAAAATCCTTTCCTTCATTAACTGATTCTTTCCTCTAGAGATATCATGGCTCGTACTTCAAGGCTTCACCCCCCAACAGTCAGTTATGGTCAATTTAACAATAATACATTTACATCGTCCACATGCCTTAGAATGGTAATCCTATTTTATTATTAATTACAATCTAGAGAAAAAGGGGTGTTACAATCCCCTCCCCCTTAAAAAGGAACACCGTCCTTGATTTTCTTTCTCAATAACGCCTATTATGAATTCCTCATCTAGCTGCTTCAGAAATATCGATCATCTTTCATGGTCAAGTCCTTTCCGGACTCTTGGCCTTCGTCACCTGTATTCAATAAATTCTTGGACAACAAGCACATTAATCACAACTTTATGTGAAAACATCTTACTATTGTTCAAAATTCAAGAGGAAAATTTCATAATCTGGCAAGATAATTATCTGCATAGTTCGTGGATTTGTATCCACATGGTTGTTTTGTTATCCAGGCCCATTGTTTTTCCTTGACAAACCCATTGTGTGCATGGTCCCAATAGTTTACAAGAACTATCAAGGTCTCCTCTTCCTTGTGGTCACTCACCCTCCAAGCCTAGGCTCTGGCATCCGCTTCTCTCCTATATAGTCCCTTGGGTGATCCATCTTGCATTGCCATGGTTTTCTCGCACAGGAAGAACCACCCATTATGTGCATGATCCCAATCAATAGTTTACAAGAACTATAAAGGTATCATCTTCCTTGCGGTCACTCACCCTCCAGGGCTAGGTTCAGACATCCCCTTCTCTTCTATATATTTCCTCAGGTGATCCATCTTGTCTTGCAAAGTTTTTCTCGCACAGGAAGAATTCCAGAGACTTTATTGAGCCTTATTGTTGAGGCGTCCCTCAAACTTTCTCTGTCAGGGCGTCCCTTCGGCTTGTGTTACCTCAACACAACATATTCTAGGTAATCATGGATTACCACGGGGTTCTCATGGCTCAACAGTAGCCATTTTTCATGCTTTTACATATTGAGATCCTTCATTTGTCCTTTCTAGACAGATATTTTCTTCTCACACGTATCAAAGGCATACAAAAATTCATGAGACATCATCATCAATTTTAAATTCAAAGTTTTCTTGTAAATATTCCACCCATAGATTTCCAAATTCCACATTTTTTTTTCATATTTGTTCCGCACAGGAACCAGATTCATAATTATGGGACATTCTTTCCCATAGTGGTTTGGATCAGTAGGCAATTAGTCTTCCTCATGGGCTTACAAATATTCCATATTCAAGACCCCTTTGATTCCTTCATTCTCAACTTCAATCAGCCAAACAAATTGTTAGTTTCCCATGAACATATATTTTCATTGTACCTTTATAACGTCATCACAAACAATTCTTAAATTGTGCATGCTAACAGTCAAATCACTTTTATCTATTCAATGATACAAGAAAAAGGAAATTTCATTCCTTACACATGCATTAGTTTAGTATATCAACTTTTCAAAATGAAATTTAGATACCAATTGAATTTAATTAATGTGCCAACATTCGTGGCCACATTCATACCCAATGCACCCTTCCATCGATTTCATGTTATCACTTTTCAGGTTAGGCAGTCTTGCGAAGGTGTGCTTGAATCCAACCAACTTATTACCATATGGAGTCTTTTTCCATATTTATTGTTTTAGCATAACTATATTTTCTACTCTGAATCGATCACAACCCTAATATCATCATTCATGAAACTCCAGGTTTCACATGAATTCCTTTAATCGTTCTTCCTTCATTAGTAACCAGGGTTCCAACACTCATGGCCACCCGATTTTTTTTTCCTTCAATGCTTACATAATGTAAGTAAAACATCGGAAGGTCCTCCTTCCTTACTGAAAAATCCATTGTCTGCCATCTCATGCAACATGCAACCCCTCAATGCATTCTATGCAACGTGATAAATATGAGCACCTTTATTCCCATAGAGCTATTCCCCGCGACCACAGTCTAACGTAGCGTATTAAACACTACCTTCCTTGACTGGCCCAGATGAAAGTTGTTTTCTATTCATGCAATTGAGAGTTGTGACCTTAGCTCTATTCTTTTCAGGCGCTACCCTTTCAGCTCTCGTGTTCATGTGCCATGATCCTAGCTAAACCCCTTGTCTGCAATTTGACTGTGAAGATCCATATTCCCCCAGATCCAATGGCAGAAAGGGATTGCGGAACCTCAACTATCTCACGGTTTAATTCTCATTCTGGTCTTTGCAATGGATATGGGTTGTCTGATCTACGATCGGATCCCAACTCAAAAAAAAAACTATGTTGAGTTTAATTTACGGGTATAGGTTCTGACATTAACCTATGTTCAGATACCTTACCCGCAATGAATACGATTCGTTAATATTATCCCTAGATCGATTCTCTCCAAATATAAGTATTTGACTAAGAATTTAGACTAAGAGCTTGATTTTCCAAATCCAACCACAAAACCCAATCACAGTACGAGTTTACGTGGAATTAACGTGTGGGTTTCGTGCAGGTCCACCCACCGATCATTCACAGATCAATTGTTCATAGGGGTTGTGGAATTTCCAATGTGCTCTCTCTTTATCAAAGAGTTCAATCTCCGTAATCTGAAAAGTTCTCGCCCAACTCTTTTAATTGTGGTTGTTGATCATCCACCCCAGTGAGATCAATGGTGTAGGTTGATTGCGAGAAAGGAACTGGCGTGCCCATTAATTCTTCCTTTGCGCTCTACAACGAATACAGACTGTCTGATCTACAATTGGACCCCAAACTCAAAACAAAACTATATTAAATTTAAATTACAGGCACAGGCTCTGTTGTTAACATGTGTGCCTATTTGATCTCCACAATGAATAAAGGTCGTCGATCTTATCGAATGACTGGTGTTTGATCTATTAAATGCAATGGATCTTGAAGTAAATATGATGAAAGAGATCAGTTTCTTTCTGATGAATGGCTTGCATTCATCTCCTATGTCAAGTTATTGATTAACCTGATTCGATCAGGGTTTTCTTCCTTATCCATACCCTACCTGGGTATCCACGGCATACAACTTCCTTTCAAAAAATTTGTGCATAACATTCAATTCCGTAAAAGATCTTCAAAATCTCCTAGCATATCTTTATGCACTTCATCACATTACCCTCAAAGGTTTTCATGAATGTACTATAGACAGTTCTCAATTTTTTTTGCAGTAATACAATCATCATCACTTAATGGTGTCCAAACATTTACTTTTATTAGTAAATCATCTTTTTCATTCCAGAGGAAACATAACACATAGCAAGAAAGGAGTTATGGTCTCTCCCCTTTTTCCCACTCCTTCCACATAGCCTAGGGATTTCAACCCAACTGAGATATTTCTAAGGCCTTACTTCCTCTACTTGTTGTGGCCTCAACCAAGCCTATTTGATCAAACATACTTATTTATCCCCTCTCTTTTCCTAGTTGTACTTGTTCTCACAACTGCTCATCCAAGTCCTACAACCCTATAAGAAATTCAGAGTTGTTAGGGTGGACAAGTGGTCCTCCTTTTTCCTCTTCTTGGGTTTTTGCAATTTATTATAAGTTGGGATCTCCCTGATATTTTCCTTGAGAATCCTTGGTTAGGCCTCACTCTAACTTTTTTGGATTCAACATCATGCTTTAATAGCAAGATTTTCGTTAATAGTGGGTCATGAACCTTTTCATTCTGCACATTATCATTCAGTTCTCAGAGTGGTTAACATTCAATTGTTAATCTTCCACCTACATATTTTGTTTTAAAAATATAATACAAGATTCTTATATAGGCAGGCTTTGCAGCACATTTCCCAACCTTTAGAAATCATTAGGGTTGTGACTTTTTTCTTCTAACAGAGTCCTTACACAGTTTCTTCATAGGGAACTCCTTCAGCATGAAACTTCCTCATTGCATATCCATCACTATTTTTTACAGCCTCAACCTTGAATTAGTAGCAACTCATTACTAAGCATTCTTTAAGGAACATAGACATGCATCCATATTATGTATCCACGCATATTCTAGTTTTTTTTAACTTACATCCATGATGTACTTAGCCGTATTCATAATCATAAGCATGTGTGTGGCTGCCATAGGTATATTTCAAAGCCTACATACATCTCTACTTTAGAATCAGTCAACTCATTATTGTTTACAATCATTCTCATGTGATCCTCAAAGGCATAATCATTTGCCTCTTATCATGACAATAGAGCATCCTTGATTGTTTACTCTTTCATTTATTTGTACTTTATTTTCATGGGGAGTTGGAGCACATTCCCCTTAATATATCATTCAAAACATAATTTTAATGACTCTTCAAAATGGAGTCAACCATGCATCCAGGGTATTCATTCAATCTGGGTAAGTGTTATGCCTACCTCACATTTTACTCATTAGGGAAACCATGTTGGGAATTTAGTATAATTATACTCTTACATCATACATGTGCATCACTTTCACATTTAATATCTTTCGTACTTAACTGATATTAATATCAGGGTTCATATCAAGAAGCTTCACAATGCATTAAATCCATGCACTCAAGCATACAGACACAACTAAGTATTCATCATACTAGTTTAGTTTTATCATTAGTATTCTTTAGTTAGAGATTACAGTTGCTTACATGACTAATCTCACAGTTATAACTCATACTGATGTTGCCTTCTCTTTATGGCAATAACCAACCAGGTTCACTTTCCCTTTTATACTATAACAACTTGCAAGAAAGCCTTCTTGCCTCAACTTCTATAGGAATTTACACATGTCACCTTTCCTATGGTCATGAGAAGTTATATACTTTGAGTTTAATATAAAGCAGTAATTATAATACCAAGGATCCTACCTGATCCTATCATATTCCTTTAATCCCACTCAGGCATTAACCATTATATAATCAGCCATCATCATTTCCTGAGGTTCCAACTGCCCATGCTTAGAGGCAGTTTTACGAACACCAGGTCATCCATCCTTCAGACTTCAGCTACCCTCGACAGAACCCTTCCACCTTCAACTATCCACATCAAAGTATTATTATTAGCATATATCTACTCCGGTAAGAGTAGTTATCACTTTGAAAAAGGTTAAAGAAATTCTTTTGCTGAAATTCAACAAAATTCCCAAAATCACAGGTTCAATCTGCAGTCCTCCTCCTCAAGGAGTAAATGCAAATAAAATAACATATTTTTGTGACTTGTGCATGAGCCCAAGAAAGTCAAGTGTTGTAACCATTATCTGATACCAATTTGTAACACCCCCATGGCGGGGCGTAAAATTTTCGCGTTTCTTAAAGGAAATTGATGTCCTCATTTAGGGATTCTACTCCATTATCCTCTTCCAGGGATTTCCAGCCATGACCTCCATGCTCTGAACCGAGCTCAGAACTAGAAAATATCCTCTTCTAAGTACTTTAGGTTCTTCTATTCCCTTATTCTTGCATATTATTGTGATCTGTGACCAGACGCCAAAACAACAGGAACTAAGCCAACCACTGCACAAATTTCCCCGAAATGGAAATTCTTCGAAGTTCACAATCCGACTCTTCGTGTCCTTGGGGATTTCAACGATCTTGATTCACTTCAATACTTCGGCATTCAGGAGTGGATGCTCACACAACCTTTCTTCCTGAAGTACTCCATAACCAAAGTCAAGAATCATGCTCCACATGTCCTTCCCGATCAACGGTCATGGTTTACTTCAGGATTTAAGCGTTTGAGAGTTTCTACCTCTCCACACTCGCTTTCTCCTAAAAGAATTTCACCCAAAGTTAATGATCTATTGACGCGTGTATCACATGAATTGATGCCTATAGATCACTTTGGGACTTCATGCTTGGGAGTTACAAAGTACTCACCAATGCAAACCCTAAAGTGCAATCCTTCTAGAATGTCAGATCTTCGGACACGTGTTTCCCACTATAAATGGTTAGGATGAACTCTAACACTTTGGCCTTCGGGATTTCTTGCCTCTTACCACAATCTTTCCTATAGAGTGACTTTTCTCCGAAGTGGTAGATATTCTGACACCTATCCTTTGAGATCAACGACTCAGGTGAACTCCAACCTCTGGGCCTTCAGGAGTTCTTGCTTCACACAATCCATTTTCCTCTGGAGCACTAAACCTATGAATCGAAGGATCTGGTGCCACATTACTCTTGGTGCCAATGGATAGGATGGAATTGGATGCCTTGGGAGCTTGACTCACTCCTCGACTGAAATCTCCCAGAGTTGGTCAACGTTGGGTTGACCACGACCTAGATCTGACGGTCCTAATATATCCATGTAAACCCCATATCGATGGTTCACAACCTCCTCTCAAGGTCTCACTGTTGCACCACTCTTGGAAACACCATCAATAGAGACATGCCTTCCCACGTTCTCTCGATATGATACCCACCTTCCCTCGATTGAACAATCGAGAGGGGTCCCAAAGGATCCATAGATCTATGATCCACATTACTTCGCTACTTCATTCTTTGGGGGGTTTTTCATTACTAAGCCTTTATCCTCTCGAAGCGGTTAATGCCAGACTAAATACCTCCTAGATTTGACGGTCGGGACGGCTCCCGGTCATCCTCAGATCTGAGGTCCATATTAAATTCAGGACTTCAGAACTTAGGGGATTTTACCTCCCTTACGATGAAATAGCTCAATTATCCAAACTCGCGAAGTCCGAAGGACTCAATAGGTTAAATCCCACACTCTTTCCCATATCCAATGGTCACAACAGACCTTGTCTCTTCCCGAACATATCTTGTTCGTTCATCTTCCATACAAAGGGACCTTCCCTTTCAATACTTCAACCTTGCTATTCTTCTCAAGATTTGTTAGCTTTTAAAGGCTTAAGATATTTGCGCTCTTTCTCTTGAACTTAACACTTATAAGAATTCTTCTCTGCACTCCTTGTGCTCATTCATCAACTCTAGAACTTAAGTGGTTCTCGGTCTCTACCTGCCTCATAGAGAGACTGTCAATACATGCACTATCTCTCCTAAGATTTAACAGAATCCTCCCTCCAAGGGACGCAGAACGACTAGGAGTGTCAACATGCATATGTGAAATTGTTCCCAAGGTCGATGAACTCACAGTTCGTGGCTCTAGCTTAAGCCACCACATGGCTCAAGAATTTACGGGTACAAGTCATGTCCAAACTATATAATTTCTTACTTGCCTAATTACACAATCAAGCAGAAATAAAAGGGACGCAGTATAATCATTAAGAAATCATGCACATCCCTGAAAACATTCACAGTATATCCAATTTTATTACATAGTTATAGCTCAATTAAACAGGGTAGGAGAGTACTTATCTATTACAAGTTGCAGCCGACTAACTGAATATGTGTGTGTGACTTGCCACCCAACCATAGGCTCAGAGGCATTCATCCTTATCAATTTGGCCACCCCCATGCCAAGCCATGATATCAGTACATAACTATTCCATCTCTCAAAGACGTTCTCTCTATCACAATATCCCTACGAGGTTTATCATATGCTTCCTCAACATCAAGCTTGCATTCGGGTCCTTCAGTTCATGTTCTCTACACTTCCTTTTAGTTCACGCATCTCCTTCTGAGCTTGCACTCTCATCTGGTGTCTCTTCTCTTACCATCCCCCTATATGTATCTTACCTTCCTTCTTTAGGGAGGTTTCTAACCTATCTTGTTCTTTCTGTTAGAAGGAAGCTCGGGTTTGCAGGTCTCTGTGGTACTTCGGGCTGATAGCCCATGTTTCCATTCATGCAGGCGGTTGATTGTTCAACCACCATTCCTTTCCTTCATTAACTGATTCTTTTCTCTAGAGATATCATGGCTCGTACTACAAATGGATGGGTTTTCTACAACAATTCCATTTTGTCATCAAGTACAAAAAGGGTACAAGTAACAAGTTCACCGATACGATTTCTATCCCTTGTATTGTTGCTTATATTATTTTGAATAATAATTCTTTATCTCATGATAGCTATATAGAACAATATGCCATCGATGAATACTTTAAAGAAGTATATGAGAATCTAACCCATGGTTCATAGGCAGATAACTATTGTCTGCAGGGAAAACTACTCTACCATCTTGGGAAGCTATGTATTCCTACAAGTGAACGAGTCCACGTAATATGAGAAGCTCACAATTCTCTTGTGTCTAGGCATTTTGGGGTAGGAAATACTATGGCTGATTTGAATAGGTTTTGTTACTGACCTCAAATGAAAGCAATTGTAACTAAATATGTAAAGAGGTGTGTGATGTGTTCTACTTGTAAAACCACTAATAGAAAAATGGGGCTATACTCACCACTACTTGTTCCATCCCATCCATGGGAAAGTATATCCATGGATTTTGTAGGGGGTTTACCAATGACTAAAGGGGTTCATGAATATTTTTATTTTGTAGTGGATAGATTCAACAAGATGTGTATCTTGATGCCATGTAAAAAGCATATCACTACTGAGCATACTGCTAATCTATTCTTTCAACATGTTTGGGCTCACTTTGTGTTACCCACATCGATTGTCTTGGATCGAGATACTCGAATTCTTGGGGACTTTTGGAATAGATTGTGGAGAATGATGGACACCAAATTGAAGAGGAGCACAACTTTCCATCCACAGACCGACGGAAATACAGAGGTGGTAAATAGACCAATGGTACTTTTTCTTTGAGGCTACTGCAGCAAGCATCCCAAGTTATGGGATGAACAGATACCCTATGTACAACATGATTACAACTGAGATTTACATTCATCCACTTAGATTTCTCCTTTTGAGACATATTTTGGGTACCTACCCAAGGTTCCTTTAGAATTGATGTATGGGAAAGATGCCGATGTAAATGAAGAACGAACAAAGGATAGAGCCCACAAGTTCATCCAGAGGATACAACAGATACACCGGGTAGTTAGGGAAAAGTTGGAGAAACTTCAAGCACAGTATAAAGCTCGGTATGACAAGCAAAAGTTTGATCATTGATTCCAGGTTGGATACCGGGTATGGATTAACATCAACAAGGATATATTGAAAGGTCAAGGAAAGAAACTCAAGCCCATTCGTTATAGACCCTTTACTATCTTGGAGAAAACTGGTACTAATGCTTTTGGTCTGGATGTTCCACCTTATATGTAGATTTAATCAGTTGTGAATGTCGAGAAATTGAAACGTTTTGAGCCTCCCACGATCATGGATCAAGATGAGGAAGTTTTAATACCTTCAGTTCATGAGTTTTCACCTGAGTTCCTGGTTGAGTTACATGAAGATATCATCTTGGAAATAA
Organism: Picea mariana; assembly: GCA_032191745.1. Taxonomy (NCBI): domain Eukaryota; kingdom Viridiplantae; phylum Streptophyta; class Pinopsida; order Pinales; family Pinaceae; genus Picea; species Picea mariana. Next base: position 21,496 of record JASDQU010681257.1, read on the forward strand.
GGACGAGGACTTCACACAGGGGTGATATTGATTATCTTCGAGTAGGCTTAAAGGGAACACATCCAAGCAAGGGAAAGTGGATAGAGAAGGAAAAACTGAGGATACTCTTCCCTCACTTACCTGTTGATTGATGAAATCTTTTAGTGGTCCAAAAATCTCTCAGTGGGAAGGTGTGATCCAAAAAGGATCCATAGAAGGATAAGAACAACTCAGAAATCACAGAAGAAACTTAGGACACTCAGAATGGCCTCAAAAGATAGAGAGATGGAAAAAATAAAAGTTCCCAAAACTCAGTGAAAAATAAAAGGTTGTGAAGAGCATGTCTCAAGATTTCTAATGGTGCAAACGACTCATCAAACGAAGTTATGTATTGAAATATATTTGTGGTCAAATTTTTGTCAACCTAGTCTAGCCAGCAGGGGATCAGTCAATATCCACAAAACACACATGGAAGGATCAAGAAGGTGACATGTTTCATGCTGATGTCAGCATGACATCAACATGGTGACATGGAAACACTAGAGGCTGTTGCATGTCACCCATCTTTGGTACTTTCAGGCCAATCTATGGACCAATAGGATTGTGTCACGTGGAAGTCTGTACAGTCTGTATGTTGATGTGGCATGATGACATGGCGTGTTGATGTGGCATGATGACATGGAAGAGGAAAATGTGGCCCAGTGGGAAGCTTCCACATGGTCCAATCAGGGGTTCCATGTTGCCAGCGAAAAAAGCACCATGACAACCCGTGAGCAAATTTTGAAAACAAATAGAAGTTTGGCAGGCCCGCCAAATCTGGCGGACCACGCGAAACTTGGTCGTATTCTAAACTATTGGAAATATGGATAGCGCCACTACTAAACATAGCAAAACAAATTTGTAATATATATATATATATATATATATATATATATATACATTGCAACA
>JASDQU010681257.1:47792-69337 GCA_032191745.1 Picea mariana
TGCATCTATCTTATTTTCTCTAAGCTAGGTAGTGCATATTTTGTGTTTTTATCTACCTTTTATGCCATGAGAGAGGCTCTAGGGACAACTTAGAAAAAACCCACTCTTGATTCCTTTGGTGTTGCTTTGATTAGAGAGGAAGATAAGCTTGTACAACTTGGAGTGATCAACACTATAGGTATGCACAACAAAGCCTTAGTTTCCCAGCAGAAAGATAAACCCAAGAATCCCAAGAAGCAACATCCTCTCTACAACAACAGGCAACATAAGGGTCCCAAATACACTCAGACAACTTCAGCTCCTAATGGTGACAAAGGAGAAAAATATAAAAATAAGAATACTGACAGACATTGCAACTTTTGTGATAAAGATGGTCAGGATGAGTCCAAATTTTTCAAGAAGATTGCATCTTTATAAGCAACGATGAAGAAGCACAAAATCAGTATTGATTCTACTTATTCTTATTCTTCTCATGGACATACACTTTCTACTTCTGGTTTCTCCTTCAATATAAATTCTACTTATTCTTCTGATGAGTGGCTTATTGATTCTGGAGCATCTTATCATATGGCTATGGATAGAGACATATTTTATGCTCTAAATGAATATAACAATAAGAAAACATTTGTTGGTGATGATAGATCTTATAGTGTTGAAGGATATGAAACAGTTCAAGTAGAAAATGGTCATTTCAATGATGTATTATGTGTTCCAAGTATTTCTTGTAACCTTCTATCAGTATATCAAATCACTCATTCACGTGAAGGTAAAAACGTAGAGTTTTCACCTCACCAAGTTGTAATCAAGGATCTAAAAGATCCTAAGCATGCTCTTGTAACTGAAATTGCTAATGATATTACCAGGTTGTACAAATTTGACAAATTTGGTTCATCATCTTTTTCATCAGTTTTTGTTTCTCATAGCTATGACTTGAACAAAATTTGGCATGAGCGGTTTGTTCATCTAAAATATCGCTCATTGCAGAAGTTGTGTAATCAATAGATGGTGATTGGTATTACTCCTATTTCATGTAGAGAAGGTGTTTGTGCCGGTTGTGTTCTTGGAAAACATCATCAAAATAATTTTGACAAACCTGCCTCTTGGCATGCCTCAGGCCCTTTGCAACTTGTTCATAGTGATTTTTGTGGTCCACTTTCTTCTCCTTCTTTTCTTGGGTGTAATTATTTCTTAACTTTCCTTGATGACTTTTCCAGATGTACTTGGGCTTACTTATTAAAATTTAAGAGTGAAGTTTTTGGCCTACAAGGCCCTTGTAGAAAAGCAATCTGGACATAAAATTCAAAAGTTAAGAACATATAATGGAAGCGAATATGTGAAAAATAATTTTACAAGTTATTGCACTACATAGGGCATACAAATGCAACACATTGTTCCATATACGCCACAAAAAAATGGTGTTGTTGAAAGGAAAAACCACACATTAAAAGAATTGGCTAATTGTATGATCCCATCTAAGGGATTAAGTCTAAAGTATTGGGCAGAAGCAATCAACTGTGAAAATCACATAGTAAATCACACTCCCAGAAATGATCTTAAAAGTATAACATAGGAAGAATCTTGAACTAAAATTAAACCAGATGTAAGTCACTTTCGTGTATTTGGCAGTATAGCATGGGCTCACATTCCTGATGAGAAAAGGAAAGCATTGCAGCCTAATAGTGAGAAGTGTATATTTGTTGTTTATTCTAAAGATGTCAAAGGTTATAGACTTATTCAACCCCATTGTAATGAAATTTTTATTAGAAGAGATGTTAAATTTGATAAAAATCTCTTGGCCTATGATCATAACTTGACGATTGTGCCTTCTATGGCTTGTGATCCATCTTTGGTGTCTGTGCCTTCTTTTTTTTCTATTCTGGTTTCTTCTTCAGATGATGAAAATTAGGATGAAAATCCACCTCTTCCTTCTCACCTTCTTCTAGACGAGTCCTTTGAACCTGAACCACCACTAGTTCCACCGCTTCCTAGATGGGTCCATTCAACACGAGAAGTAGTTAATGGTCTTGTTGGTGATCCTTTAGATCAGCATCGAACATGTTCACAGTTCCATCGAGCGTCTTCTCTTTTCACTCAAGTTTCAGAGAATTGTGATGCAAAGACATTTGTAGAAGCTTTAGGTCATCCATATTGGGATACAACAATGAATGAAGAGTATAGTTCTTTAATGGAAAACAATACCTGGGATCGTGTACCTCTTCCAAAAGGAATAAAACTTGTCAGATGTAAATGGGTTTACAGAACTAAGTATGCATCAGATGGAAGTGTTGAAATACATAACGCTCGGTTAGTTTCCAAAGGATTTTCCCAAGTTGAAGGAATTGGCTATAATGAAAGTTTTTCCCATGTAGACAAAATGAATTCCATCGACCTTGTTCTTTCCCTTGCTGTCTCACATAAATGGGAGGCCCATAAGATGGATGTTAAATCTAGCTTCTTGCACAGAAATTTGCAAGAATAAATATGCATGGAACAACCTCATGGCTCTATCATTTGTATCCTTAAGAAAAATCTTTATGGTCTTAATCAATATCCCCGAGCTTGGTATGTCAAAATGGAAAACTTTCTTATTGACACTGGATTCTCAAGATGCCATTATGATCCTAATGTCTATACCAAGAAAGTATGAAGCCATCTCATAATCCGTGTCCTTTATGTTGATCACCTTATCTTTACTGGTAGTGACTCAAAATTTTTTAACAATGTAAAAACCAACATTAAGAAGAAATTTGAAATGACAGACTTAGGTTTTTTTCACTATTTCCTTGGCCCACAAGTTTTGCAAACCAATGAAGGAATTTTTCTTTCCCAGTCTAAGTATGTTTGCGACCTTTTTTGTCGCTTTCAAATGGATAATAGTAAACCAACCCCTTCTACCTTCCAGTCTAGAGTCAACATTATTGCCACATGTACTTCTCCCAAAGTTGATGCCACCCTGTAGCATCTGTTAGTTGGTAGCCTTTTATACTTGACTCATACCCATCCAGATCTTTCCTTTGTTGTTGGTCTTTTTTCCAGGTATATGAAAACACCCCATGAAATCCATTGGAAATCAAATAAAAGGATACTTAACTATGTCTGTGGTATATTTTAGTTCGTGATACATTATAGTTCAGGGGGAACTCCTTTATTGGTTGGTTTAACTAATTTAGATTGGGCCTGCGACCCTAATGATTGTAAATATACTATAGATTATGTTTTCAACCTTGGTTTAGGACTTGTCACTTGGGCCTATAAGAAACAACATGCTATTGCACTTTCTTCAACAAAAGTAGAGTACCGAGAAATGGTAAATGCAATTCAAGAAGCCTTGTGGCTTCAACAGATCCTTTCATAGTTTGGCTTCCAGCAGCAACATCTGACCATCATTTGGTGCAACAATCAAGCTCGCCAAGACCCAATTCAACATCATCATAGCAAACACACCGAGATACACATGCACTTCATCAAAAAACTCATTCATGATCAAATTATTGAAGTGCTCTTTTTCCCTACCAAAGAACAAGTTGTAGACATTTTCACAAAGTCTGTTACAAAAGAGAAGTTCTCCAAACTTTGATCTATGTTAGGAGTTCATGAAGTTGCCATTAAGGGGGGATAGGGTCTAATGCCTCCTTCCTTATCCTATTTTGTCACTATTGTAAATCCTTCAATCTTATCCCAAGTTGTTCTTAAGGGGGGATTTTAGGATATTTAGACACTTAGGAGTTAGCTAAGATATGCTTGGTCAAACGTGTAGTTAGGTAAAAATGTGTTTCTTAGTGTGTTTCTTTAGTATGCATTTGTAGTTAGGAAATCCGACAGTCATGATGTATTCCCGACATAGAGTGATCTAACGGTTCATATTCTCCTCGATCTTAAGAGCCATTGATCTATGTTTTAACACCTAAGTGGTCCATGATCTCTATTTAAATAGCATGGAGGGTCATTTTCCAATGATCGATTAAGAGATACTCTCTTGTAAAATCTCGCTGTAACATTTTTCTTTTTCATTAATAAACTGCTCCAAGTGGTTGCGTTGGTTGGGGCCATGGATGTTTCCCCATATGTTTTTACCATGTCAAAACATCGATGTGATGATCTTTGATCTGGTTTTGTGAGTGGTTACTGAAGGTGTTCATCCTCTGTTGGAATACTTGTGTTGTCAAACAATAAGCGGACTAGAACTTGTGACACCAGATATTATAGTGTACTAAATCAGAAGAATTGAATGAAGTGGAAGATTTGAGGTCATTGGAAAGGATTCATGCTTGTTGTGACAAACTACAGTGGGGTGGAAGAGTAGTGGAGTTTGTGTGCCTAATATTAAAGGAACATAAAATATTCTAAAGTAAAATAAAAGAATATATTTTCATGTATCTTTAAAAGTTTCCATACACTGAGCTGGGAATATATGTCTTGGAGCATTGTGAATCCAATTTTAAGCTCCTCTGGCTAGGCTTCCATCAGTTAGTCTTTTATCTTTTCAATGGCTTCATTTCCTAGCCAACCACCGAATAGGATCTGACTGTGCACACTCCCCTATAATTTTAAATGTTAAATTATGTTAGGGTTAGGGTTTATGCTAGGATTAGGATTGTGTTAAGTTATCATTTCTAAATTAAAAAATCCTATCGATGTTCATCAACCAAAATTATGTGGTTGTGTTAGTTTTATTACACTAGGATTGACGGTTACCAACTTCATGAAAGGTGAAGCACTGGAAAGGAACCCTCCAGTAATAAATTCTTTAGACCCAGTTCAAATCTCCAAACACCAAATTCATTCCACTTAACAAAACTTCTCTAATATCAACATTGATTTGAATCGAGGCCCAATGTCTCTCTACCTTTGATTCCTAGATAGGTTCTAAATAAATAAACTTCCCCATCTTATTTCCTATATCTCCAAGGATAACTTTGGTCCAAAAGACCATAAGAAGATGTGGAAATATGGCCCGGAACTACAAGACCAAAACAATATCTCTAGTGGGATCGAATTCAATCGTTTGATTATGTATTACTAGTCTTGATGAACCCCGGCTCCATTTCTATCTCAAAATCCATGCAATGTCTTCCTCCATCTGAAAAATAAATATTAACCATCTGCATATTAAAATGTGGACTACAGGCTTATACCCTAGCATAGGAAGTTAATGCATATCTACCCATTAGGACAAAGCTTCCAAACTGACCACCTTTTTGCTAAATCTTCCAACAAACATATTTCACAACATAAACGAAATGTCTTCCAAATTAACGTATTTTCCAACCACCAACGTCTTTTCCAAATACCCTATCTTTTCTTGCAATAACACACTTTTTGGATTTGAATATATGGTTTATTAGTGTAATAAATATAGATTAAAGAAATTATTATTTATTAAAGAAATTAAACAATAATTGAGGTTATAAAATCATTGTTTTATTATTTTTAGTTTATAAAATTAAATTATTAATATTTATGTAGAAACACAACTCTAGTTTTAACGCTCACGGCAAACATTGGTATATCGTTCATTAAATTGGATATGCTGCATAAATTCAATGACATAGTGCGGTTTGAAACTTTGTAGATAGCTTTGAAACATAATAAATAGGGATAAGAGATAACAGATATAGTTTAAGACTTCTATCATGATTTAGTGGAAAAAATAATCCAAATCATCTTTAAGATAACTTGTAATTTTTTTTGCGGAAAGAATGTTCAATTTTTTAAATTATGATTTAGTGTAAAATAATTCAAATGTTTTTTGGTAAAGAATTAATGTTCAATTTTCTATAATTTTGATTAAAAAGAAAAAAATCATAATGATTTATGAATCATTTGCATCACCTATACTAAATGAAATTAGGTCTTCAATCCATCCTTAAAATTTTTATTTTTATTGAAATTCTTATAAATAAGGCTTATATAAAAGACATAACAAAAAAATAAATCTATGATTTAGTCCTTAAAACCATAGTTAAGTTACAAGAACCGTTAGCATCTCTTCCTATCCATGAAATTAGATTCCAAATCTTTTTGTAATGCAAATGATTCTATGGGGAGGGTATCTATTATGGCTATGGGCCATGTAATTAATGGGTTATTTCATGATTTAGTCTTCAAAACCATAGGTAAGTCAGAAGAACCATTAACATTTAGATTTTAAATCCTTTTGTAATTCCATCTCATTTAGAGGGTATTTATTATGGTTGAGAACTATGTAGTTAATGTTTTTTTTCAATTTAATAAACATTCAAATTTAATAAACATTTAAATTAAGAATATAATATACAGTCCACTAATCCCCTCATTTAGATTACAAAAACTATTTGTGTCACTACTAATTAATAAAGTTAGATTTTCAATATTTTCTTAGAATACAACTTCCATTTATAAGGGTCACACTCTTTTCTTAGAATACAACTTCCATTTACAAGGGTTCCATTTATAAGGGTCACACTCTCGTTGTGGTAGGTTCCTATACTCTTAATCATAAGAAACATTCATTAAGAAAAAACAAACAATGGTCTAGGGCTACAAATAAAATCATCTTTATCACATGGCGTTCCTAAAATTGGATGGAGATTATCGTATCGTGTGAAAAATCAAGCTCTAGAGATTGTATCGTGGTTGATTATCACATATTGGTACACGGATCGAGATACCAACTAAAATTTTCTATGCAAAACATATTGTTGAATATCCAAGTTCTATTCTATGCAAAACATAATGTTTTTTTTGTAAATAAGAAGTGTATGTATATTAAGAGCTTTCAAAAACCGAAGTAGAATAGCAAAATACAAAGATGTTCGAGCTGAAGTTACTGGACCGCCTCAGCCATGGGGAAACCAGTCTAGCTAGCCCAACCAACCCACTAGTCCGACAAGTCATAAGATAAACCAGTAAGAGAGTATTTAGATTGTTTATCATCTACGACCTAAACCTGAAAGGACTTGACAAACACTAAAAACTTAGACACCTGGCAGGTAGCTGGTCCACATGGCTTGAAGGTTTCTTGGCCAAGGCTCTTCCTCAATATACATTGCCTTATCGACCCACTACTTGCCATCTCCCTTGTTGCGTGCAGCTCCCGCGGTGTCGTCCTCGCGCGCTTCCTTCTTCCTGCTTATGTCTACTAGACTTGGCACGTTGTTCTGACCTTCATTTTTATCGACCTTGGGTCCTCCATTGGACTGGCATCGTCAGGATCCGGGAACAGGGCCTCATGCATGGACGAGAGAACTTGGAGGAAACTCGCCACCTTTACGTCCGTAGCCTGTATGCGAAAGTGTAAATCCGCCACCTCCTGCCTGAGTTCAAAAACCAGGTCGTGCAGTACAGACAGGCTATCTTTGAATTGCGCTCTGTCAAAGGAATCCAGGAAGTGAAGTCCTGCCCTTTTAGGCTCCCTTTGTGGAGAAGGGCCGCATCCCAGGTTGCCCTGGGGAGCATGGGAGGGCCCGAGGTTAGGAGGAATCACTGGAGAGTCCTGGCAAAGCTGAAGGAGTGAGATTGGCGTTCGTGGAATTATGGCCATGGCACCGAACTGCGGAGCTTGCAAAGAGACAGGAGTAAAGTCAGACTGATGGCGAGGGGAGGAATCAGCAGAGGTCGAGTCCGGAGGTGTGATCGAGGGCCTTCGAGGCTTCCAGGGAGAGCCTCGCCTCGGTCTGCCTCTTGGTCGCGTCATTGGATGCCCGATGCAACTGGTAGAAAGAATGAAGGTCGTCTGGTAGAGGGGTATGACAGGGGCTAGATCGCTCTAGAGGAGAAGAACAAAGATAAGCTTAAGCTGCATAGGGATGAGCCCTGCAAATAGCGAACCGAAGTGAACCATAGCCATAATGAACCAATTCATTCAAAATCACAACGAAGGGGAAAGGACTTCTGTGTAAATGCAGCCTCATATCGCCATAAACAGCATTTAAACTTCGAGTGGGGCGGTGAGCTATGGCAGAAACCATTCACGTGGCTCCATGCCACAACGCCTGTTACCTTCACCCAGCTCCTGCCACGATGACCTCTCTAACACCCCATCCGGGGATATACAAAACATAATGTTGAATATCCATGTTTTGTTGTATTAAATTTTATCTCATTATTTATTATATATAATTATTAAATTTTTAAATTTTCATTTTTTTTAATTGTTGAAATTGAAACCTTTATTGTCATGTGTTAAAAAAATTTCATTTTAAAAATTATAATATAATTTTTAAAAATCTAAATTTTAAAAAAATCTAAATTATTCAAATTCTAATCTTTAATTTAATATACCAAAACCCTTTATATCACCTTAATTTTATCAATCGAATTGCTCATCATTTAAACCCGAAGCAATGGTTTAGTATGCAAGAACTATATGTCACCATAATTTGATCAATCAAATTGATCCTTTCAATCTTATCTTTTTCAAAAGGGAAAAAATTTCCTCTCCATAACTTGTTATGTTGTTGATAACTCTTTTTCCATAACTTGTTATGTTGCTAATAACTCATTTTCATAGAGGAAAAATTATTTAATAACTGTTTTTTTTTTAAATTTTCTTTTCCATTTTCATAGAGAAAAAATTCTTTAATAACTATTTTTTATAGGAATGTTTTTCTTTTCCATAGCTTCTATATTGTTAATAAAATTATAAATAAGTTCTAAGTATGTTATAATAAAATATGAAATTTATAGATTTAATATAAATTAATTATTTAGTGGATGATTATATAAAGAGTAGAGAAGCTTTTTACATATTAGTATTATAGTATTAGTATTTAGAGTTTTAATATAAATTAATTATTTAGTTGATGATTATATAGAGAATAGAGAAGCTTTTTACATATTGGTATAGTATTAGTATGGTAGAGATGTTGTTATATCTAAAAACTTAAACAAGTCTATGTTCATTTTAAATTCCGATGTATAAAAATGAATTTACCCCATCAACCAATAAAAACAGTTAAATATGGAATTTATGAGTAAATAAACAAAATAAAACCATCTTTCGAGAGAACTTTTGTTTTTCGCTAGACTTCAACTAAGTCCGTTCCCATCTCTAAAAGCCGGTTCCAAGTGTTTTGCAGTTTCCCGCTTCGTGATCGAACAGATCCTCCCCCAAGGACATGGCTCTCGCTAGAAATCGGCCGAAGTACGAGCCTGCCAAAAAGGTTCCTGGTAGCGTTGGGAGGCTTGTTGTTCCGAAACATGCATACAGAATACTGGTAGTTGCCACTTTCTCCATGTTGTATTTCGCAATCAGTTAGACGACAATCTTCGCGTGCAAACCGGCCACTGCAAGCTTCTCGCAGGTCTCGGTACCTGCAGCACAAACGAGATAAATCAATGATCAGATTTTAGTGCACGGATGGGTTTGATGGAGGCCGTTTCTGAATTATTACTTACTGTGAAAGGTATGGTTTTCCATCCTACGGCTGCTATGGGCTCTTGACAATTAACATCACCAAGCTCAGCGTCTGCCTCTTCGTTCCCTACCTATCTATAGGTTGCGCTTACTGATACATCAAGGCACGAATTGAAGTGATCTTTTACAGCCAAATTATCATGCCATTCATTCCGTGGAGGCCGGCCCGGTTCATGAATTTACAATATAGAATAAGTAATTCGCTCAACATGTGAAAACATGGACAAGAAAAAGTATGAACATCCGGCCACTTGGTTGCTATATTTTTTTTGTTGATGCATTTAGAGACGCTTTTTAAAGTATGAACGTCCGGCCACTTGATTGCTATATATTTTTGTTTCATTTAGAAACACATTTTACAGTAGAGTATGAAGTAGACGTGTATTCTTCGGTTAAGATGTAGTTGAATTAATGGATTTCCTAGTTCTTAAGATTGGGTTGGGGTGGGGATTATCTTGTATTCCAAAAATCTATTTAATGATTAAGAATATGTTTTTTTTTTAAGAGGTTATAAGTTTAAATTTAGAGGGTGTAGAGTATGTAGCTTGAATTAACTTTATAGTTAAATGGCTATGTGGAGGGGTTCTTTGTCTCACAACAATAGGATTTCATACACCAAAAAGAAATATATATTGAAAGAGTCCAATAGCAATAAGTAAACCACTATTTCAACTAAGAATGAAGATCTAGTTATTCAATTTTGAATTGCATTGAAGAAGATTGAAGAAGGAAGAAGATTTGATTCTTTGAATTATATCACTATTGATCGAATTGAAAATAAACCATTTTAGATAAATCTTAACTTTGAATTAAAGTCTTCAAAAATCCTGGATTCAATTTCTTTATCTGTATCCTCAATTTTCGGAAAATTATGGAGTTCTTCCATCAAGCCCTGATCGATGAAACGACAAAATCCTTCAAATTGTATCTTACCAAATTCAGGGATTGTAAACGCTCCCTCATTTTCATCTCGCTCGTATCTTTCGTCAAAAGGTGTTATTCTATAATGTTTGTTCATCGGGTTTCCTACCAAACCAGGCGAACGAGAATGAGCAAAAGATATTGGAACATGGATTTGGAAGGGATGATGGAAGCAAGAGTTCATTTAAGACATAAAATATTGAATCTCTAGACCACTAGGTCTATCATAGATATGTTCCGGGAAGATCTTAACTATGGTTTGATATGATAAGAGTACTTGGTCTACTATGTGACCCATTACCATCTTGGGTAGAAGTCTCAATAATTGATTCTTAAACATTACTATTATAATCCACCTCTCCCCATACTATGAGTGAAAGGGGGTATTAATAGATAAAGTTTATTATTAATAAACTTTATCTCTTACTGTTAATTTTGATTTAAATTCTTTAGAAATGCAAACCTTTTTAAGAATTCAAAAAATTAGAGAATATATTTGCAGCTCAATAGATTAACTCTATGAATATATGATCTAGAGTTAAAATGAATTTGCATTTGTATGGAAAGAATGTTAATAAATTAAACAAATACTACATTCTTTAATAATTCAACCAAAATCATGAATACAATATATTATTCTCCACAGAATCTCCACATACTATTATCTTAATGTATTTTTATTGCACATTTAAAATTTATATCCTATGGAGAAAATTTATGATGTGTTACATTATTATGTATGCAATCTAAGAACATTACTTGTTCTGCAATTGTTGTGTTAAAGTTGGAAAAATGAAAAAATTGTTTATTTATCAATGCATTGATAAATAATGCATTGTTTATCAATGTATTGTTTTAGTATATAATATAAGATTCATGGAGTTGTGCTACATATGCAAAACTATCTACATAATCCAAGAGTAGCACAAAAAGAATAAACAAAGATATGCCTAGATGGTGTGATGATTCTAAATGAACGCTTGGCTTCTTATTCAATTTATAATCTTCACTTGATATATGCAAAACTACCTACATAATCCAAGAGTAACACAAAGAGAGAATGAACAAGGATATACTTATATGGTGTGATGATTCTAAATGAAAACTTTGCTTCTTATTCAATTTAAAATCTTCACTTAACATATGCAAAACTACCTACATAATCCAAAATCCAAGAGTAACACAAAAAGAGAATAAACAAGGATATGCCTAGATGGTGTGATGATTCTAAATGAATGCTTAACTTCTAACTCAATTTATAATTTCAAATAGTCGTAGCTATTAAATTATTCAAAATTACTCACTATATTATGGGTTGTACGAAATAACTTAGTAAACTTATATTAACAAATAATGGACAAAGAATTGCAACACTAAGTATGCATAGAGATATAATATGAAATGTATTTTGTGGCTTAAAAAACTCTATTGCATAATGGATATAACAATCATAAATTACATATTCTATTTGTAAAAATTTAGTACAAATAAGGATATGGTTGCAAAAATTTAGTACAAATAACGATATGGTATTAGTCAAAAATGTATTTTTCAAATTTAAAAATATACATGAATCATTAAAATTTTAAAGTAATATTTATTATTTGTTATAAGTAACTTAAAATGTTTCTCAAATTTGAAAAGAAAGATAATGTAATAATGTGAAAAAAATTACTAGTATCAAAAATGAAGTTTAATATGTAAATGTTTAATACAAAAGAACAAATGAAACAATATGATATTAGATAGATAAATTTTAAATCATAAGTTAAAAGTTCATTTCTTACTTTGTCTTGCATTGAAAAATCCATTATTTTATGATAAAAAACTTAGCAACATTATAAGCTATGATTTTCTATACTACTATTCTAATTACACTCTTGTATGAACAATTAATGAATAAACCAAGCATGAGTTGTATTTTACTTGAATTTCCACTCTTACCTTACCAATTAAATTTTAATGAATTGTTAACTATTAAAAAGATAGTATGAAGATAAAAAAAATATATTTCAACACACATAGTTGCATTTTTGTTATCTTTAAAAATTTAAAATTGTGAATATATTTAAAAAATTAGTTAATTATCGTGTATCCATAATATGTTCATTTGATTACTAGTAAATAACCTTAAGCATTGAAAAATATTACATGAAAATTTGATGTTATGCAAAATTCCAGTCATAAAATAAGTTAACAAAAATTTCAAAAAATGCATTTATGGCAAGTGTGTCTAGAGCTTAAGTAAGCACCATATCCAAGATAAAGAGATCAAATTTATCCAAGATAAAGAGATCAAATCTTTAAGAGTAAATTTATTTTTAAGTAACAAAAAGATTTACACCTTTATGAATTTGATCCCACTTAGTAAATCCAAAATTAAAAAAAATATAAACTAATTTATAACACATAAATATATAACCCTTATAATCATTAATTTACTTATTTTTATTTTTATTTGTTTACTTAAGAATCTGATCATTCTACCCGAAGTTGATTAAAAAATTTAAACTAAACCTAAAGGAGTTATCTTTAATGAAGTGAGAAGTTACTTAATGAACTTAAAAATTCCATGCATTTTTTGTTGGCACAAATTTGAATTAAACTTTTAAACCGTGTTGCGTGCCGAGCCAATGAAGGGAAACCATAAGTATGGTATAGAGTTGTTATTCCAAATAGAATGTCCTACTCTAGGGAGCTATTTGAATAACCAAAAGTATATAATATGGTCCAATATAATTTGGAAATAGAAAAAGTATCCTTAAATTTTAGCTATTTTTTTATCCTATATCACTTCAAAGAGTGAGCATAGCTCGAATCAAGCCTCTCTCTAGATATAAGCCTAACCAGTCCTTAAATATTATGATCCTAATTCATACTTCTAATTTAGTAAAAGTCTTCTTTCTCTTCCCACCACAAGCTATCCTTCAAATAGTGAGCATAGCTCGAATCAACCCTCTCTCTAGATATAACCCTAACCTGTCCTTAAATATTATGATCCTAATCCATACTTATAATTTAGGAAAAGTTTTATTTCTCTCCACACCACAAGCTCATGTGTGGAACTCACGTTTTGTTAAAATCCAATGATATTAACAAAAAAAATCCTACTCAGTTTAAAAAAAACAAAGACAACAACAGCATAGTCCTCACCGAACTAGTTTGAAATTGGAAATAAGGTACAATGCAATTTGAATTTTGATGCATTTTTCAACTTGATCAATGGTTAAAATAATAATAATAATAAATATAATTTAATAATAATATTGCGTCGAACTACCAAGTTGGAACTCGATATGCACCATGTTAACAGGGCCTTCATCAAGTATGCTTACTTGCAACATGTCCAACTTTGTTGAACATGACTAATTACTGGACAGATTGGATAGATGTCTCCCAAACATTATGGAGCATTAGTATGAGCTCCCCAGCAAGCAATAGTTTACAGAGTGTTATGATTACAAAGTAAAATGGCCAAAAGAAATATTTAGTCTTGGTAATTTTATTTTTCAAAAAAGACAAAGAAATTTTATTTGGAATGCTGACATTGTAAATAATAAAAAATAAAGATGAAATGCAAGTTAATGCACGAGTGGGCATAAGCTAGAAAATTGCTTCGAAATGTTTGATTTTGTGATAATCAAAGTGTATCAAATCTTCGAAATATATATACATAGTGTAATAAGCATATATGCTCTTTCTTCAAGATAGTGGAAAGCAAAAACTATAATAAAACTTTTCCCTTTGTCCTTCATTGAAGTGAAATCAAAATTTGTAATTGCTAACCGAATATACATTGTGTAATAAGCATATATGCGATGTGTTCAAGATAGTGTAAAGTGAAGATTATAGTACAACATTTCACTTTGGACTTCGTTGAAGTGACATCAACCTTTTGAATTGCTAACTGAATAAGAGGTTGAAGAGGGACTATTGTTATGCCTGAATCAAAGTTTTTTTCCTCATATCTATTCAAGTCACGAAAAGAAAACATGTAAGATGAAAAATAAACTAGTCAACTGATTTAATAAGTAAAGTTGGTGGTTCAGGTTGTAGTGATACATTTTTTTTCTTCATTTAATCCGAGATGTATGACTACATTGTCTTCGTCCTTTGTGAATTTACTATGAACTCGAAGGTCACGCAACATATATATTGTAGCTGGTGTTTTTTGTATGTATGTCTCATATGCCATATCTTTTAGGCTAGGAAGTATATTGTGCAGAATAGTCTCTCTAACAATGCATTGTACAATATTGTTGCTAATGGAGAAAATGATATCATTGAGACAATGTCTATATTTCATAGGGCATTTCTCATTATATTTAACACAATCAATCATTGCATCTTTTATTAATGTAGATTCCCATATAGGAGAGTTATGAAATGAGCAGATGAGCTCAAATTATGTTGAATATGCGTTCCCTACTTGAGTGCACCTTCAACCTGTATATACATTACAGAACAAAGTAAGCTAAACATTATATATACATGTACAAAATTTTAAATATTCCTGTGTATGAAGTTTGTGAATGAATTTGTACATGTATACTTACAACATTTGTTGATCTTGTTATTTTTTTCAGATCTTCTACTGCTTATGTTCTGAGTTTTGTTATGAATGTTGATTGTGTTTTGTGAAATGCCTTTTCTTTTGTGTCTATCCTCTTGGTTATGTTTTTAAATAGCATCATGGGGAATTTTGTTGTTTTGCAGTTGTTGTTCCATTGAAGTAAAGAAATGTTCATATGTTTCAAACAATTGAAGTTGCTACATAGAATATTATAGCTATTATTTAGTTGAATTTAATATATATTACAAAGTTAAAGATAAAGGAATGGACATTGGAAATCGTACTACTGCCTTGTCATTTTTTGTGTTCACATCCTTTATATCCAACGTGTACTACAATCCGACCCTTTTAGTAAGGGTGATGACAACTCCAATGGTTCCAATTGGGTACATGTTTGTATTATCTACGAATTGTCTAATTGTTGTGTCTAGTATGAAAGTGTATTCTTTACAAATTGGAGACAATGTTTCTACGAGACCAGATTCATCTAATGATATAATATGATTGCAATCACCACAGTCATAATTAGTTTTTGGTAGAATTTTAAAATTTGTAATAGATATTCCATTTCCAGGTAAAATATTTTGTTCATGCCTTTGTATAAGGTGTGAAGGGATAGTTAATGTAACTGTCATCATGCCATGTTCATTTTTCATTTTAGCAGGAAGGATTTTACGTGATCTATTCGATTTGTCCAAATATGTGTTGTACACAACCATTACATCTCCAATGAACACTTCCCTATTCCTGTGGCTATCCAAGTCTTCTATTGATACAATATTTGGAGGTGTAAACTTCGGCCAATAAAAGGAGATTGTAAGAAATAAGTGATATTTGTTTTTGCTAGTTTGTCTATGACCTGCGGACCAGCCTGTAGCTTGAGTAACCGCAACTCAAGGGCATCTAAGCCATCAAAATCACCCGAGGATCACACCTGGCCTGAGTCACACCAACCCTTAACATGGATGGATTTTTTTGTCCCCATTGGTTTCGAACCGGTGACTTAACATCATAGAGTGCCTTAACAACACACTTTGTCACTGACTATTATACACCTTAGGGACTAATAAAAGGAGATTGAAGGATATAAGTGATATGAAAAACATCTTAATTGTTTATTTTTTTCTCATAATTTGATAATTTACATGTTTATGTACATACCTTTCAATTTGTTCATGTTGCATAACGGTAGTTGTTTCGCTTGAGTTTGAAATTTTGGTTGCATCAATTATAGGTAAAGATAATTAAATAAATGACACTTCATTTGTACTAAACAAAATAATTTGTGAATGGAATTAGTAGATTCCTTTTTGTATTTTTTCATGAATAAAAGAAAGAGAGTTTATGAATGTTGAAAGAAAGATAATTTACTAATATTTACCTAGGATATTGTTGTTTTTGTGGTGTTTGTGATGCATGACTACTAATGCTTACTTGGCTTGTCAAGGTTTTCTGTATTGAACATTCAAACATCGTTTACGATACATATAAGATAGAAGAAGTAGTTTGACATACATAAGAAAATTTGTTCTGCATATGCATTGTGAATATACATGTGTATATAATATACTAGGAAGAAGATATTGGATGGGTTGTCGTTACAATCATACCTTATCTATGAATATTGTTCTTGGATTGCTACTCAAAACCTGAATGATGTTCAACACAGGACTGGACAGGAAATGCACAGGGAAGTGAGGGCCACATTAACTTCAGTCAAGAAATTGAGTTAAAGAAAGAGTAGATGGAAGACTTAGTGAGAAAGGTGAATGAGTTTTCTATGGGAATCCGGCCTTCCATCAACTTGGAGATGCAAAACTTGAAATCGAGATCAATCTAGAGCTCAGGTTTCAAACACCAAAATGTGTTGCAAGCAATGTAGTCACAACAACAGAATGATCAAACTTCCATCATCCTTCCACGATGACAGCTCGAATGGATCTTCCACGCCCAAGACATCCAGTGTTAGAAGGAAAATACAACACATGGATTTAAATGAAACCATTTATGATACTGCCATGATCAAACCTACATCATGGAAACATAACAATCCTCGGTTGTATCCTCCATCCGAAGTGTTTCAAACAATTTTAACAGACAAAATGAAAAGAAACAGGAAAATGAATTCTATTAACATGAAAGTCTCAAATTGATTAGATAACCAAAGAATAGCTCTGGCATCACAAGCATTACAAAATTAGGAGCTCTGCTCAACCCTTGACCCTTACAAAATAACAAAACTCCCGATATATACTCCAAAATTTTGAAAACAACGAAAGATGTGTAATCAAGCTTCCATGGCGCTATGTTCAAGGCTTGGGGTCTATAGTCAAGGCCCCAAGTCAGCCAATGTCTCTATAATACTGTACATACATTTCCTCTGTCAGACACAAGCCGAGGTCAGTATGAAATAGTAAGAAAATCCATCCTCAGAGGTACCATTGGCAGATAGCTCTATTTTCCATGGTTGGATCCTCCATGCTTTCCATTTATGGGGTGAGGCGAGGTTTCAACCACCTCCTCCTACTTTCATTAACTGCTTCATTGGGATCAGGACTAGGCTTGATCGTTTAGGGAGCTGCCATGTGCTTCTAGCGGTTCTTCGTGTCAACCTGGTGCCTTAAAAAACCTGATAATATCCTTTTGTGACCAATACAGGCATCTGCGGTCTTTGACATGGCCCATCTCCATCATTCCATGTGACCTCGAGCCATGAACTAGAACTTATCCCATATGATATTTCAGGATTTTGCGTTTCGGGAGTCCTCTCCGGACTTGACTCCCAATATCCCGATGGTTGAACTTGCAAAATCGACTTACTCAGATGGATGACTAGACCTGCTTTGTATCTAATAGCTATTATTTCTTCCTCGAAACTCCACCTTGTCGGGCTTCTCGCTCTGGGCACCGACCTTTCTTCCTGGACCCACTTTCCACATGACTTCAGGCTGTGACCATGGTCCCAACTCCTGGGTGCTTCGTGATTTCACATTTTAGGAACTTTCACATCTTATGACTACAATCTCCCGATAACCGATATTTCGAAATGACCCCCTAAGATCAACGATTGGATCTTCTTTGCATCCAATGGCTGTGGCTCCTCATGATGGGTGCTTTCATTTTGGTACCACCTTCCACCTAATCACAGGCTATGACTCTAGGCTCTGTCCTTGAATGTTTCCGGGACTTCACTTATTGGGGAAAGGCGTTCTTCATACTCGAACTCCCGACTCATGAAATCGCGATTTCAGGATTTCGCGTTTCGTGACTTGTGTTGAGCTCCATGTTGAAACCCCCGGAGTCGTGAAATCGCGAATTTGCCTATCTGTTGCCACGTACCCCTTCAGTTTGGGTGGCCCGGATCCTTTTGTGACTTCACGTTTCGCGAGTCCTCATGACTCTGCCCTTTTACTTTTTCACTTTGTGAGTCAGCAAAATGTTGGTTCGTTGCCACCTATCCCCACCTTCATGGACCCGAACCTTGGATAAAATGCATATGGTGGGTTTTTAAAACCCCTTTTTTCGCATTTAATCCGCCCAAGGGACAAATTCTAAGCGAAAACACACCCCACAAAAATATGTGATAACACCATTGGTGTCAACTTCTCTGTTATCTCTTAGGTGTCCAATAATGGTGGGAAATATGGCCAAAGGAGATCCACGTTGAACACTAGGTGCAAGCCAAGGAAAAGGAGAATGTTGAGCTCAAAAGAATTGTCACACACATCCTTGGTGATGGCGTATGACCCATAACAGAGTGGGAGAAGCTTCTGATGTGGCCCTGTAAGGTGTTCTTTATGCAAGTGAAACCAAAATTTGTCTCCCACCTGAAACTTATATGGCACTCGATGTTGAGCATGGTGCTACTTGTACTTGGTATTAGAATTATGTAGAATATCTTGAACCTATTAGCGTATGTGCTAGATCCGCTCAATGAACTGGGTGGCTTTGTCATATTTTGGTGGAGAAGGGGACGAGTCAGTCGAGGTGGTCTCCAGGGGTAGTGAAACATCCATGGGGCCCAGTGGTTGGAATCCTAACCCCACCTAAAAGGGGTTGTGTCTAGTTGATCTATGTAGGGCTCGGTTGTAACTATGTTGGACATAGGGAAGACTCTCATCCCATTTGCAGGGGTATTTTTAATTGTACATGCATAATATATGTATGACCATCCAATTAACAACCTCAATTTGGCCATCTATCTGGGGCTGGAAGGCAATGGATTTGGTGAGGTTGGTATCCAACAGTGACCAGAGGATCGACTAGAATTTGGTGAGGAATCGACTGTCACGGTCTGAGATAATGGTTTGTGGGATCCCAAAATGTACCCATACTCATTCAAAGAATATCTTGGTAGTGGATTTTTCTATGATGTTCTTATTGCAGGCGGATAGAATCACCACCTTGGAAAAGCAATCAACAACCACAAAAACGCAGTCATTTCCCATCTTGGTGGATGGGAGGCCCAACATGTAGTCCATTGAGATGGATTCCATAGCCTTTTAGGAGTAGGCATAGGGGTGTGCAGGCCTTGTTTCTTTGTGGTCGGTTTGGAAATAACACAGGCAGTGTGGTCCTGATATACTTGTCGACATCCTGTCAAAGTTTTGGCCAATAGATATGTTTCTGCAACACTGCCACTATATTTTTTACGCTAAAGTGTCCTTCCACCCGATTATAGTGAGCTTTCCAAATATGCTTCGTGCGCTTGCTTTATGGAATGCAGAGATGGCCCAGACAACACAACATCCCATCCTGAATATGGAAATTAGTGACCACTAACTTGGCATCCAACATTTGGTAGGTAGTGGAGAAGTTAGGGTCTATCTCATAGAGGTGGGGCCATCTGGAGGTCTAGAACTATGGTGAGTGTCGCGACTGGAGGTCACATGAGGAAATAAAAAAATCAGTTGGTACTTCTTGTTTTATACTTGATGTTGAGGTGGAATTGTTGTAAGTATGTGGACCACTTGTGATGGAGGTCATTCTGCAATTTGCCTTGGGTCTGCATGAACTGCAGTGCCTTGAGATTAGTGTGGATGGTTGTCTCCTTCCCAAGAATTTAATCTCTCCACTAGCGGTGGGCTTGCACAATGGATTACATTTCTCTGTCATAAGTAGGGTAATTATGAACAACATTTGATAGTGTCTCACTATGATATGCCACGGGGTGGTCGTTTTGAGTGAGAATGACGCCCACAACATAGTTTGAAGCATCTGTCTCGATCTCAAAGGGATGTTGCAGGTCCGCTAATGAAATTACTAGGGATGAGCACAAAAAATTCTTCAATTCCTCGAAGTCTTGTTGTTGGGACAAGCCCCACACAAATTTTTCCTTACTGCCACCCCTCATTACTTGGTTGAGGGCCTG
This sequence comes from Picea mariana, assembly GCA_032191745.1. Classification (NCBI taxonomy): domain Eukaryota; kingdom Viridiplantae; phylum Streptophyta; class Pinopsida; order Pinales; family Pinaceae; genus Picea; species Picea mariana. Next base: position 68,055 of record JASDQU010681257.1, read on the forward strand.
TGCGATATGAGATAATCCCAACACTAACCTGCGATAGAAATTACCGAGGACCAAGAAGCTTCAAATTTCAGTGAGTGTGGTTGGCGATGGCCATTCATGGATAACCTGGATCTTGGCTGGATCCACATGCAAACCATGTTGATCAATGATGTAGCCTAAGTAATGGACCCTCTCCATGCCAAAGGAGAATTTTTCCAAGTTTGCATATAATTTGTGTTGTCACAGGGTGAGCAAAAGATGTTGAATATGATGCAAGTGTTCTTCCCAAGTCTTGTTGTAGATGAGGATTTCAGCCAGATACGCCACTACAAAAGTATTGGTGAAAGGTTGTAGGATATCATCCATCATCCTCATAAAAGTTGCTAGAGCATTTGTCGAAACAAAGGGCATAACCAACAATTCAAAAAGACCTTGTTTTGACTTGATGGTGGTCTTTCCTTACATCTATTTGTTCTATTGAGACCTGGTGATGGCCAGACTTCAGATAAATATTACTGAATTATTTTCCCCCCATGAGTTGATCAAGGAGGTTGTCGATTCGAGGAATCGATTACTGATTTCAGATAGTGATTTTAGTCGAGGCTCAATAATCAATGCAGAGTTGCCAGGTCCCATATTTCTTCTACACCAGCACGATTGGGCTCCCACAAGGTGATGAGTTGGGATAGATGTGCCCCTTGTGGAGAATTTCTTGGATATGTCTCTTGATCTCCTTGTTCTCTAACAGAGAGTGACAATAGACTCGCACATTGGGTAGCGGTGCACCTAGGTTCAGATCGATGGGATGTTTGACTTGGTAGTGCAGAGGTACCTCATTAGGAGAAGAAAATATATTTCAGTATTCTTCCACGATCTTAGCCACTTGATTCTTCTATGTGGAGAGATAGGTCACGGATTCCCTAAATGTTGCTATGATGTTTTTATCACTTTGAGAGTGAATCAGGAAGAAGACAAATTTCCCGGTCTGAGAGATGACCTTCCTGCATTTCTTGGCAGAGATCAAGGAAGTAGCACTAGGAGGGACTACCTCGGGTATCCTGTACAATTTCCTATTCAAAGCAATAATAACACTATGAGGCCTAGACTCATATATAACATGACATTTCCATAAATAAGGTTGTCCCAAAAGAACATTACAAACTCCGAGAGGAGCAACATCACACCATACCTTGTCTTTGAAGGGCTTGATGTCATACGACAGTAGACATTGTTCGTTGATACGAAGATCGCTTCCTTGGCAAATCCATGCAATGGTGTAGGGTTGTGGGTACGCCATTGTCGGC